>CM062270.1:9766942-9795852 GCA_031216635.1 Dissostichus eleginoides | reverse complement strand
CTCACTCCCTGAACGTCCAGGAGCGACGCTTGGTCAGGTCCTATGGCGTGCAGTGTGACGCGCCGAGTCTCCTTCAGCTTCATAAACGGACGCAAAGAGCTTTCAACTGATTGCAATGTATTCCCATCGGCAGCGGTATTTGACGCTCAGGGAAGCACCGCATCGGTCCATGTCGGCGGCATTTAAAGGCAATGTGAGCGTCCATTCCATTGGATAATGGAGGATTTACACCCGGAAGTAAGTATTCTCTTTACTGTCGATTGATCTTACAGTGATATCTGCACTACTCATCAACTCAAAAACACCAGATTATCCTTGTTAATTACACAACATTGATTGGTTAAATTGTGTACAATGCTTTTGTATATTTTCCCCTTCGCTTCGGAGAAACAGATATTTTTTCGGAGTTGGATGGCAGAAGACACTACCCTACCCAGAATCCTCAGCTTTCGTTTGGGACTACAACATATGCTTTGCTTCACAAACCCCGTGATTAGTCCTCAAGCTCTGTGATTGGATGTTGGAGTGGCAGTGCGCGAAGTTACACGGAGCGTCAAACAGCACTTTGAAATGAATGAATCCCATCGACGGCCCACTAACCAAAACAGGAATCGAACGTGTCCTACCCCTTAAAGTCTTATGGCCTGTGGGATGAGCTGTCCCTGAGTCTGGTGGTTTTATACACAACTTATAAGAGAATAAATATGTATAATATCGGTTAAAAATAAGTACTTCAACATAGTTAACATTGCAGGAATGTTGATTGTCAAGTCCCAAAACAAACCATGCAATATATTAAACGTTAAGTACTTTGTCAGGCTTAATATTTATCAGATACCCAAAGCTTTATGCTTACATGTATTTAAAAGAAGACCTTAACCTAAAGTATTATTTAATGTTTAAATAAAGCCTAATTAGTTTGTCTGTTTTGCACATCCTCCTATTAATATCTTTGTACATCCGGCATTAAACTGTTTTATTCTAGATATCATTACAGTATCTTCTTGATATTTTCTATTCTATTCTATCATTGACCTTCTACTTTCCTCCTATTTTGTATTGTAGTGCCGAGAGATACGGTCAGAGGCGGTGCATTGAAGGTGCAAAAGGTTACTTTATTGAGGAGCAAAAAGTACATGTTGCTGGCTTGCACAGTCCGAGTAGAGAGGAGAAGAGAAAGGAGGGCACACAGTAGGTACACAGGAGGTACAGTCAACATGTGTGTCCGTGCGGAACAATACCCCCAAACCGTAGTTCCATGAGTGAATTATGTATCAATCAGTGATCACTACACAAGCCCCCCCAGAATTCAACCATGGACACAATCCTCGCGTCCGGAGGAAAACACCACAGGGGCCGGGAGGGTGGGCTGCAGGCAAGGGCCGGGCAATGGAACGGGCCGTCGGAAAGGACCACTGGAGAGGGTAGGGGCCCCAATGAGGGCGAGAGCATCCCCAATGGAGGGTGGGGGGCGGGCCACGGAACGGGCCGTCGTAAGGGGGCCGCAGGGGCCGCTGTAGGCGTTGTGGCGAATGAAGACGACATCTGCCAACCGTAGAAAGCTGGGTCGCTGTGCTGCGATGCGGGGATGGGCGCGAAAGTCCCGGTGGTCCCCAGCAGGAAGGAGCGCTGCCCGGCCGCAGGCGAGGGCTGGTGGCGGCGGGCACGAAGTCCTCGGGAGGAAGGAGCCGTGGACAGGGGAGAGGCCAGACGGGGTCAGACGAGGCGACATCCGAAGCTGCTGTCGAGGCGAACCGTGGTTAGAGGAGAGGCCAGGCAGGGTCCAGAAGTGCGCCACCGCGGGCCGATGAAGGCGTGGGCGACGTCCGTCCGAAGCTGTTGCCGAGGCGAGGAAGAGGCCAGAAAGGGTCCCGAATCGCGCCACCCACAGGCCGAAGAAGGCATGGACGACGTCCGAAACTGTCGAGGCGAGGGGAGACGGGGTCCAGAAGAGCGCCACCAGGCGCCGATGAAAACGTGGGCGACGTCCGAAACCACCGTCGAGGTGGCGAAAAAGCGAGAGGGTCCACACGAGGCCGACCAGACATGATCGAACCTCCCCTCAGGCACCAGGGAAAAGCTCAAAAGGGTCGTCCTGTCCACGATCAAAAACAGGTGGGCGAAATTGTGAGAGGATCACACGAGGCCAACCAGACTTGGTCGAACCTCCTCTCCGGCACCACCAAAAAGGGTTAACAGTCAGATGTTAACCGATGGACGAAGTCAGCCGTTAGCCGCTAGCCACTAGCTGTCAGTCATCGTTAGCTGCTAGCCGTTGTTAGCGGTTAGTCATCGTTGTTAGCCGTTAGCTGTTAGCCGTTGTTAGCGGTTGTTAGCCGGTAGCTGTCGTTGTTAGCCGTTAGCTGTTATTGTTAGCCGTTAGTCGTCGTTGTTAGCCATTGTCAACGGCCGTTAGCTGCAAGCCGGTAGCCGTTAGTCGATGTCGTCGGCCCCGGAGCCTCTGCTAGGCGGTGTGCCCCTACCAGGGAAGGTGCCGCTGCGTGTCGGGGCCAGCACCTCAGGGGTAAATCGCCGGGCGGCCAGGAAGAACCGGTCAGCTTCTTCGGCTAAAGCGCGGGGCTCAACACTAGCCGTGTTAGCGAGCGCTGGCTGGACATGCGGTCGCATGTCTCGAAGAAAAAGTTCCATGTGCAAGAAGACGGGTTCTTCCGTACCTAGCAGGTCGTGATCGTCTCCATGTGGTCGGAAGGCCTGTGCCCCCAGTGCCGAAACGATGCGGGAATGGCGAGCGACGTCCTCGGCCATCCGCGGAGGGCGCACGAGCCTCAGTCCGTGCGCACGAGGCAGCCACAGACGTCTCCAAAAATCTCCGGCAGTTTGAGAAAACGGCGTTTCTAGCCATGTTCGGGGTCACCAGTGTAGTGCCGAGAGATAGGAGTCAGAGGCGGTGCATCGAAGGTGCAAAAGGTTACTTTATTGAGGAGCAGAAAAGTACATGTTGCTGGCTTGCAGTCCGAGTAGAGAAGAGGAGAAGAGAAAGGAGGGCAACAGTAGGTACACAGGAGGTACAGTCAACATGTGTGTCCGTGCGGAACAATACCCCCAAACCGTAGTTCCATGAGTGAATTATGTATCAATCAGTGATCATACAATGTACTCTTAATATTTAAATGTTTTCATAAAATATAACACATTCAATAGTGCTTTACAAAAATGAAAGACATTAAGGCATTTTAAACAGTCATTAAAAAGCAACACAATCTACCTGCATTGCGATTACTCTAAACGTGTAATAACGTGCTTTAACCAGTAGGTGGTTTGGGTTAAAAAGCTGTCAAGTTTACAGTGTTAACAAAATAAAATATACTGCTGTTTCCGGGTTAGTTTACGACGGATATATTTGTTATTGTTTTGATATTTGTAACACAAAAGCGATGGAAAAAACCCACAGCAACACAGAAAAGATGGTCTTAACATGACCAGCGGTCTAGTAGTTAATAAAAAACAATAATATCAAAACAAAATATTACTACTAACTTTATTGTGAAATTAAAACAGAACGGTAAAAGAATAGTTTCGGTCTATTCTGAGGCCCGATCTCTGTAGATAAATAAAGAACTACGACAGATGTGTAATATTTAATGCAGCCAAACCATTTATTACAATGCATTCATGTGATGACTTTCAAAGAGTAAAGCAAGCACTGCTGAATAAAGTATGATTTTATCTTTTACGAAACGTTTTTTTTCATATGGAATGCAGTTGGAGGTCAACCAATCACAGAGCTTGGAGGACTATCATGGGGTTTGTGAAGCAAAGCACATGTTGTAGTCCCAAATGATAGCTGAGGATTCTGGGTAGTGTAGTGTCTTCTGCCATCCTAAACTCCGAAAAAATATTTGTTCTCCGAATCGAAGGGGAAAAATACAAAAGCATTGTACACAATTTAAACCAATCAATGTTGTGTAATTTAGAGGGAATGCTGATAACAGCATTCCAACTATCTGTTCTTCTACGCACGAAATTCTTTATTATTATTCCGCCCGTTATTTTGCCGGTCTTCTCCTCCCGCATTGAACATCGCAGAAACTCCGTTCAAACATCAAAACGTTCAGCTCGGTCGGGAATCGATGGCTATTACTTTTATCATTCATAACGTTCATAATTCCAGCCGATACATCCCATAATTCATCACATTTTAACCATTGAAGTCAATGGAGAAATTCTTCAGACTTCAACAATCTTCATGCGACTTCAACTGCTAACTGTTCATTCATACTTTCACTCAGAAACCTCATTCCAACTTTAAAATGTTACACATCTTTCTGACATTATTCATGTAACACAACTTTTAAATCTGATTCTTACTTTTAGAGATATTAAACATTGTTCAGACCTTGGTAAAGAGGCTTTCTTCAGATTTTAACATTAACTAGAGTGCGTGATGTCACAGCTAGAGTGTAGGAAATCTTGAAATTTGCAATCATATTTTTTTTGAAAACTGCCATAATTCCAAACCCTACATTCCTGAGACATAATTTTTCATGACAAACGTAGGAAAACATCTCGTAGCTTGAAAAATGACAAATAATTAAGCAAAAAATAATTAAACAAAATGCCTCTTGAGGGCATGAAGTGACAAAAACTTTCAACATGTCTCCATTAAAGACCCACTGAAGTGTGCGACGGTGCATGATCTTTTATGCTAATACGTATAGTAATGACCAAAATTGTCCATTGGAACCCATATCAAAGATGTTGGAATAGCAACGAATTTGACGAGTTTGAATTTTCCGCTGGGAAATTCGCAGTCGACCTCCGCCTTCGTGGGCGTGGCTTGCGATCTACTGCGTGACGTCACAAGATGGGCCAAGCCGAAGTGTTTACATTCACCACCATTCATTTTGTCTCTATTTCAAAGTCGAATTTACCAACGTTTTTGAGCGAGTATTTGATTGGAAAGTGTTTCGCAGTCAACTGGAAGTGATTGCCAATCGAGAAAAGCTGACAATGGAGGCGACAGTGACGAAAAAGGGAGGAAAAACACACGGGAAGCGATGCATTGCCGCTGGCTGTGGTAATGTGAAGTCTGCCGAAGTGGCGATGTTTCTGTTCCCAAAAGATGAAGGTGAGTGGCTGGTGTCATTGTTTCGTAGATTCGTAGATTGTTTATGAAAAATAAACGCCACTGTGTTGATGTTTCTGTTCCCAAAAGATGAAGGTGAGTGGCTGGTGTCATTGTTTCGTAGATTCGTAGATTGTTTATGAAAAATAAACGCCACTGTGTTGTGTTAACTAACAAGACTGTCATGGCGGCGGCAGAGCTCAAGTCGAGTTCTCGCCATGGAGATATTCTCACTATTTCACTTTTGCGAGCACAAAGAAAAGAACGTTTTAGTTAAATGTAAGTTGTGTCTTGGCGGGTCAAAGATCCTATCGACTGCCCAAAACAGCAATTAAAAATCTGTTGAAACA
The DNA here is from genome assembly GCA_031216635.1 of Dissostichus eleginoides. Classification (NCBI taxonomy): domain Eukaryota; kingdom Metazoa; phylum Chordata; class Actinopteri; order Perciformes; family Nototheniidae; genus Dissostichus; species Dissostichus eleginoides. The sequence goes on along the minus strand of CM062270.1, from coordinate 9,790,416 downwards.
TCTGCAGAAAAAACATGCTGGGACGAAGCTAGTAGCGAAGCTAGTAGCTAAGACCACAGACCCAGACTCATCCGACGCCATTCCACTCCACCTAAGCAACAGCGGCTGGATTGGCACTTGGAAAACATATCTTTGTGTTTGTGTTTGTATAGACCACATTGCTTAGCAGAGTTCAGTGATGCAAATGCATGTCAAGTTGATCAACAGGTTGTATTATTCTCCGATGCAATAACAGTACTGAAATGAAGGCTACAGTATAAGGGCATTAATGGGTGCCCTTTTCTAAGTAACTAAGAAGTTACTTTTCACAGTAACGCATTACTTTTGGTGTAAGTAGTGAAGTAACTAGTAATTGTAACTACTTACTGGTTTTCAGTAACTAGCACAACACTGCATGTGAACATGAATGTTGCATCATGCTATGAACAGATGAATGTATGATTAGGTGATGGCCAATCCTGTGTGTAGATCTACTCTAGATCTATGACAAAATATTGTCCTCAACTAAATTGACTTCCATGGCCACTTTCCTCATCTATCCTGTCCGAAAAGCTGTCAAAATCACTCATTTCTCTCGCACCAGTATCACTTTCCGAAGTCTCTGCCATGTTTACAATCACAACTGGGCCCATCTTGTGACGTCACAGCCGCTATCGTCTGCAGCAGCGGTAGGCTCAGACGGCCGTTCACGGGATGAAAAATTTGCGATGTTTATCTCGTCCCTCGCACTTCCTAAAAAATTATTTTAGCCATGAACAGGTACAATTATATGTAAGAAATGAAACTGCCATTTCATTTTGGTGCAAAAAAATGCACTTCACTGGCACTTTAAAGCCCATTGTAATTTCAGGATGATATTTCCTCACAGCAGCAGCCGCACACCTTTAGTTAATCTGCCAAGAAGGCCACATTATTGACCCGAAAGTACACAAAAAGCACACTTCAGATACTCAAGGTCCTTGAGATGCTTCACGCTTTCACCGATATCTGTTACGGTTCTTCAACAAAACGTTCACATGTAACAGGTTTATCTCTCATTCAGAACAATCGAAACCTTTGATCTCTGGACACCTCGTTAGCTCAAATATAAACACCTGTGTCATGGAACACGATGATGTCATAACTCCAACTGACATGCTCAGAGCAGCAGACTTCAGATAATGGTTATATATATTAATGGTCCTGCCCTCAACAGCTCTACGTCAATTATGGGGTGTCATCATATGCCGTTTCCATGGAAACGCATCCGTCGCCATAAAATACGATGTCGCTATACATTAACTCCTATGAAAATGTTCAAAAACTGCTCAAACTTCACATGTGTGCTAACAGTCCAGCCGTGAAGACATCTATGGGACAGTTTTGAGATTTCTTCAAATGTCGTTGCCATGGCAACGCAATGCTCGCCATGAAACACGGTTTTCTCATAACTTCGGTGAAAATGCTCCAAACGGCCCAAAACTTCACAGGTTTGGTAACGATGCAGCCATCAACGCATCTAAGCGTATTATGGGATGTCATCAAATGTCGTTGGCATGGCGACAGATCATTCGCCATCAAGTTAGTTCAAAAGTTTGCAGTTCAAATATCTGCTGCTTTTCCAAGTCTTACTTTCTTTTCTTCTCTCATCACACATTCAAGCCCCCAGTGTTCATGTATCATTTCAATCTAAATTTTTCACTTTCTTCTTACACATTACATTTCAGCATAGCAGTTTAGCGTCAGCTTTTCAGCATAAAGCATTCCCACTAGCAATTTCTTCAGGAATTGCATTCTCTAGTTTGACATTACTCTCTCGTTGAGTTACTGTAGCGGGCCCTCTGTGAATTCATAGCAGGACCACCAATCACCTCCTATCTTCACAGTAACTCGCAGAGACGGCAAAAGGAGCTTCTTTCATTTAACCCAACAGAAACTGAACAGGCAGATTCAAAGGATTTATTTATTTGGAAATGTTATTTTAAATACAATTAAAGCAATTTATTTTGGTAAAACTAATGAAAAATATAACAAAAAGAATATAACTAAAAAAAATATTTTCAAATATAATTTTTTAGAATATCTTAGGCCCTCAGAGAGGGCCTAGAGGGCCCTGACAGCTAGCCACTGGTTGCAGAGATGCTCATTCACTGTTTCATTAGCTCCCGTCTGGACTATTGCAACGGACTCCTGTCCGGGGTTCCCAGCAAAACCCTGGACAGACTCCAGTACATCCAGAACTCAGCTGCCAGGGTCTCACACGCACCAAGCCCTGGCAGCACATCACCCCCACTCTCTTCAACCTCCACTGGCTCCCGGTCAAGTCCCGCATCACCTACAAACTCCTCCTCGTCACCTACAAGTCCCTCCATGCCCTCCCCTCAGTACCTCACAGATCCTCCACCCTTACATCCCGTCCCGCACCCTTCGATCCTCAGACTCCGGCCTGCTCTCCATTCCCCATTCACGCCTCCGCACCTTCGGGGACCGTGCCTTCAATGTCGCTGCCCCAACCCTCTGGAACTCCCTCCCTGCTGAAATCTGTAACGCCCCTTCTCTGAATATCTTCAAATCAACCCTGAAAACTCATCTGTTCAACAAAGCCTTCCAACATTAACTCACTCTTTCCCCTCCTGCAATGTAACACTTCCATTTCTGCCCCCTGTCTTATGTTTTGTCCTTATAAGTTTCTTTGTTAAGCAACCTTGGGTTGATGAAAGGCGCTATATAAATTAAAGTTATTATTATTATTATTATTATTATTATAGGTAACACGGCAGGGTCCGTGACAGTTGGTTTTCATCTGATTTCAAATAAACAAAGTATTGTTTTTCAGAATATTAAACTTGTTTCGGATAAATCAGATGATAAATACAACTTTGAAGCTTGTAACGGCATAATTACAAGCGGAGAACGGAGTAACTTAACGTCACAGCAGGCCCAACAACAGCCGGTGTTTCTTGTGATTGTTTTCCCCGGGAAACAAACACAATACACACAAACGCAAAAATACACAAACACACACACACTCGCGAGCTTCCCCCAGACCAGTAATCCAAACGAAAATATTTTCCCTCCGTACTACTTTGATAATTTATTAGCCGCTAATAATCAATCAGATCGATGGATTCCAGAGAAGAGGAAACTTTGAAGGCCTTTTTCTCAAAATGATGACTCGGTGACAGTCATTATATAATGTGACATATTTTGCTTAATATTTGGAGTACAAAAACAATCCTGATATCATTAGGCGCTTTCACACCGGAGTACTTTTCCCAGGAACAGTTCCGATAGTTCCTGGGATTTTGCGTTCACACCAAAAAGATCTGGAACTTGAACTTTTTTTTTGCGAACCTTTTCACCCCTTTTTAGTCCCTGCTAGAGAGCAGGGACTTTCCTGGGGAGAAAAAGGTTCCAATTTCTGATTGGCTGGGCGAATTTCAAACCACGCCCCGTAAAACTCTGAAAAAATTTTGTGCCGCCTTTTTCTTTGCTCGCATCAGCATTATTAGCATTAGCATTAGCCTAGCGCACCAACGGAGAGAGACTAACTTATGGCAACACAAAAGAAAACATGGGAGCGGTGGAGTGATGAGGAGGTGTCGGCGCTTCTGGCGATTTAATCGAAGGCTTCAGTAGAAGCTGCTGGGAGTCTTCCCAGCAGCTTCTACTGAAGCCAGTCCCCAACTCCGGGGACTTCCGGCCGGGGACTTCGGATGGCAGTATACGCCGTGAAGTTGTTAGCGGCCTGCCAGTAAACCCAAAGCAGAAGAAGAAGAAGAAAAAGTGACGTCAGCGGCTCCCTCAGGGACTTATTCCGGTGTGAACGCGATTTACTAGATAGTTCCAGCAGGAAATAAAAGTTCCGGGAACTATTCCTGGGAAAAGTACTTGTGCCTATTAGAAAGCTAGGAATCTCCTCTTTCCAACAGTGTATACAACTCAAAATGTGTCTTCGGGTCAATGCGACTGATTTCAATAGAGCAAGTCACGTATGTTATGTTTGCATACAGTCATTAGCATTTAGCACAAAGCACTGATGTGCCTAAGTGCAGATTTACACTCATGTCAACATGTTTTAGTGGATTAACAACTGTTTATGGGTTTTTAATTCATCAGCTCATCTTCTAGAGATAATTTCTCGTTTTTTTATGTAAAATGTACAACTTTATTAAAACTGGTCTAACAGCAACCACCCTTGAGGTTATATTAATACATTCATGTTGAAGATTTGAGGTTTGCTGAACCGTTTGTCTGACCTTTCATTTTCACACACTGTTAGTGATATCCAAGAAATAATAGCAGCACACGCTTTGACAACTTCCTTCACTTATTTCATTTAAAATACATGTGACGTCCCACAGAAAAATTAAATCCAATTAAAAGACTGAGAAAGAAAATCTTAATGCATCCATATGTCCAGTTTGCATTCCAATTATATTCGTAAGTTATATAAACAAAATCTACTTATAGCATGAGTGCGTGTGTGTGTGCATATAATTGCATGCCGGTTGTGTGAATGTGTGGGAGTGCATGGATTGGGCGGATATTGTCTGCCAATCTATTTCTCTGATGTGGGGCCAGATACCAAGGCATCTAACAACCCCCTGACGTACACACTCTCTCACACACACACCTCACCCCTATCCAACTTCAACTTGGCAGCCATTTACAGAGAAGCAATCTTCCTCATCATTAGGCCGGCCACCTTCTGTGAGAATACCAGGGGCAACGTGACCCCGGCCTGTGCCAGCATCACCTTCTTCCTCCCATCATTCCCACTGCAGCAACACAGTCCAATACTCATTGTTTTTACCTGGTACCATAGTCTGCCGCAATGTGCCCAGCAAGCATTTTACTGTCAGGGATTTACAAGAAGTGGCCAAGTTCAACACCAACCCGAATTAGGACACATTAAAAAAAAATAATAAGATCATGGCAGGGCAAAAACTCAGATTGGAATAGTTTTGGTAACCATTTGTTTGGAAAATATTTAGGTCATGATAGCATCAAACTGACGCTGATAAGATCCATGCTGAACTTAAGATGAGTGAAGAATAGGGAATTCAGGTAGGACTGTATAAAGTAAGATTCCACTCGGAGTGACGAACGCCTTGGGGTGTCAGTAAGAACACAGGATTCTTGGTAGCGGTTAATTCCTTTTACTTTTAAATATCAACACAATAGTCACAGTATTACAGCCATGGAGCAGGTGTAGTGTATGTATGTGTGGTCTATAAGAGAGAAATACAAAAGTACAAGTATAATTAGAATCTCTTATTTCAATATACTATACAGTGAAAATAACAAGCAAAACTTTCCCTTCAATGGTACTATATAACACATTCTCCCAGGCTAATTAACTGTTCGACAGGCAGGTTTAATAAAACCATTACACATATAAGCATGAAATATACTGCACAGATAGGTCCTTTAACTTACAGTATAACAGGTTAATATCATGGATGTATAATAAGAACTGGGTACAGCGTCGGAGGTGGGGTCTCGTTCTTTCCTATGAGAGCTGCTCATTGGCGCATGAGGACGTATGGCAAGCCATTTGATTATTTATTCCATATCCTTGATATCAGACGGCAGCTGCCTACACTAGTTGGCTCTTTGATTTCACTTGTTAGATATATGGTCAAACTAGTTTGGCACTCTGCTTTACTAGTTAAATAAAACATTACACCAGTCACTCTTTTTCAGCAACTAGTGGCACTTTTGTCCGACTAGTTAGCACATAAGCCTTACTAGTTACGCCAGGAGCAGCACTAGTAGCACCAAAGTCCCAACTTGTAAGCTTTTTGATGAACTAGTGACCCTCTGACCGTACTAGTGACGCTAAAAGTCTTACAAGTTAACTAGTGCGCTGCAAAAGCTCTGACATGTTAACTAGTTACAAAAAAGAAGCAGAACTAGTTAACTAGTGTCATACATTTGTCTGCACTAGTTAACTAGTAAAGGCAAAAGGTTCACTAGTTAACTAGTTGACGCCTCTTTTGACCTTACTAGTTAACTAGTTGGGCTCAAAATGTCTACACGTTAACTAGTGAACCCTTTGCCCTTTACTAGTTAACTAGTGAGATACATTTAAATTCAACTAGTGAACTAGTGAGGCTTAACATGTTCACTAGTAGTACTAGTCGGTCCCAAATGCGCACTAGTCACACTAGTTGCACAGAATGCTAATGAGGAGGAGGGGAAATAATGCATCGAGGTCTCCTATTGGCCCTAAGCTATAGAGCGCCACCCAGCCCAAATAGTTTATTGAAGAGCTTAAATACACTGTGTTTTAAAATACAGGCATATGACCATATTTACAAAAATATAAAACAAAAGTATTGTTGTAATTATGATCATATGACTTTATATCAAATTAGGTAAGAACATTGAAGACTTTCTTAAAATTAGAAAGTTGCCTTAGGACTGCAGACAGGAATATAGATCCTCTTTAAAACATTTTATTAAGCTGCAATTTGAAAGGTGCTTGGATTAGAATGGCATTGTGATAACAGAGTGACATTATTGATGGATAGAAAGAGGAAGTAACCCTCTTCGGATCACAGCTTTGAGAGATCGCCGTGACTTCCGTAAATATTAGTCTAAGGCAAAATATGGAGAGGTTGTTTATCCTACGGATCTATCGTTATCCTGATTTAAAGATCTGTCCAGTGTTTCTGCTTTATTAATTTCATGAGCACCGCTTATAAAATGTCCCACGATCTATACTTTTGTGTCTCGAGTGCCGGTGTTCTCACACACAAGCATACGCACACAGAGGATCTATATTCCTGTCTGCAGTCCTAAGGCAACTTTCTAATTTTAAGAAAGTCTTCAATGTTCTTACCTAATTTGATATACAGTCATATGATCATAATTACAAAAATACTTTTGTTGTATATTTTTATAAATACGGTCATATGACTGTATTTTAAAACACAGTGTATTTAAGCTCTTAAATAAACTATTTGGGCTGGGTGGCGCTCTATAGCTTAGGGCCAATAGGAGACCTCGATGCATTATTTCCCCTCCTCATTAGCATTCTGTGCAACTAGTGCGACTAGTGCACATTTGGGATCCACTAGTACTACTAGTGAACATTTTAAGCCTCACTAGTTGAATTTAAATGTATCTCACTAGTTAAGTAAAGGGCAAAGGGTTCACTAGTTAACGTGTAGACATTTTGAGCCCCACTAGTTAACTAGTAAGGTCAAAAGAGGCGTCAACTATAAAGTAACCTGTATATCCTATATAACCTGTTCCAATAATTATAACCTGTTTTAATAATTATAACTTTGTCTGTGTAAAATGTATACTTATGAAACTAAACCAAGTGTTCTTATTTTGTTTTGTTTGATGTGGTCAATTGTGTGTGCGTTGACTTAGGAATGTAGAGGATCCAGTCGGCCCCGGGTTTTAATGGCCGGATAGGAGCATGGGGGGTTGTAGGAGAAAGGTAATAAACTGACACCATTGAGTCTATGCAGAGATTGTTCTGAGAGAAAGATTGGGATGCGGAGTGGTACGGCCAGGTGCTGAGGATAAACGAAGATAAGGATTGGTACCTCACCCCCGTGCGACCCAGAATTGTTTATTTTATGGCTGCCATAAAAGATGACCTGGGACTGATCGGCGGCGCAGGAGATCCAAAGTTCCCACACTTATGGCTGACTCACTCTGATTCGCTGTTTAGACCTCGTCGATGGCTGACTCACTCTGATTCACTGCCTAGGGCCGCCAGGAGTGAGTCCACCAATGGATGAACACCTAGGAAGAGCAACCGACACAACTCCTCCCACACAACTCCTCTCCGTTTGTGGGCATAAATATTATGAATTCTGTACGCTCGGGGCCTTTTCTGTCTGACTGTCTGATACGTACATCGCACGGTAGTAAGAGCAAAGGACCCGAAGTACTTCGTTATATTGTACTGTTGTTTTTACCATTAAATCAGCTTATTGTTAAACCTCATATCTCTGCGTCTGAGCCGTTCCTTTTTACAGCAGACCACTCATCAAACGAACGGAGCGGAGGGGGCTCGAACCTTCAACCACTGAAGGCTGCTTCACCCCAACAATTTGGTGACCGACCGACGTGATGAGTAGGGTCTCATAGAAGGAACACCGGCAGCCAGCGGACGAAACTGTCCAGGGAAGACACCTCGAATACCTCTGACAACTAAACAGGGCCCTACGACTGAAAGGTGAGCAGATACCTGTTATTATCAAAATCTGTGATTGGCTATACTACAAAATTTTAGAGTTGTCAGCGGCATTTTCAGTGTTTTAGTCTTACGGTAGAAAGAACAGTACTACAGAATAACACTTTCCAGTCTCAAAGAGGAGCTGTAGTTGTGTTATATGTGGGGTATTTCAAGAGGGAAACGCAACTTTCAAAATCAATTTGAAATGACCGGATCTCGCAAACTCTTGCTGTGGGGTTAATCTAGAAGACTAAACGTGACGATAAAGAGATTCTGTAGACTGGGTTTCGACTCCTTGCCAAAAGCCACATCGCCGAAAGGGGTGTAGAAGCGCTTCTGGAAGTCTCTCCATCTGTTGAAATATACATCGCACTATAAAAGTCAACTAGACTGTACGGGGAATATATTAACTGTGTAACGAGATTGCAGTGGTTATAAAATTTAAAGAAGTCCAGCTGCAATGGTCGTCGAGATTTCAGTGGTTTTAAAATTTAAAAGAAGTCCAGCTGAAATACTCTGAGAAATAAGGTGACACACACAGTAATTCTTAGACGAATTCTGGGGTTGGGGCTCATCGACTAAGTACACAGGCAATCCTTAGACGGATCTGGGGTTACATTAGGTTTATTTATTTTGAGTGTGATTAACTGTGTAACGAGATTGCAGTGGTTATAAATTTAAAGAAGTCCAGCTGCAATCGTCGTCGAGATTTCAGTGGTTTTAAAATTAAAGGAAGTCCAGCTGAAATACTCTGAGAAATAAGGTGACACACACAGTAATTCTTAGACGAATTCTGGGGTTGGGGCTCATCGACTAAGTACACAGGCAATCCTTAGACGGATCTGGGGTTACATTAGGTTTATTTATTTTGAGTGTGATTAACTGTGGTTGTATATTATAATATTTTCAACATCAATTTGAAAGGACCGTCCCTGAAAGTATTGTAGAATCTTATTTGTATCTGATAGCATATACGTGACGATCAAAGGTTATTGTAGACTGGGTTTCGACTCCATGCCTTGGGCCGCATCCTCCGTTAGGAGAGGCGCTCTTTTGCAGTCTCCGTAACTGGTTGAAATACACCTCGCAACGAAAACTATCAGACTGTATACCTGTGGGAATAAAACTACAATAATTAGTAAATTATAGTACGCAGGGATATCTGGTGTTTTTTATAAGAAACTAAAACCGTTAGGAGAGGCGCTCTTTTGCAGTCTCCGTAACTGGTTGAAATACACCTCGCAACGAAAACTATCAGACTGTATACCTGTGGGAATAAAACTACAATAATTAGTAAATTATAGTACGCAGAGATATCTGGTGTTTTTTATAAAAAACTAAAACCTTTAGGAGAAGCAGATACGAACGAAGTCAAAAATGGAAGGAGAATTTGAACGTGAAGAGAGAGAATTAGGAGTCCCTGTTCCGGGGAGTTTAAGGGAACAGTGGGGACAAGCAGAGAGATTGATACTTAGCGGACTTAAGCCCGGAGATCATAAAAAGGCGAGCAGGGATCTCCGTTTCTTACACGATCAGATGATCGCAGAGAATAGAGTAGAGGGTGACGAGGCAATAAGTCTCCTAGCCACAGCACTCAATACATACGAGCGACAGTTGGTTCGGAAATTAGAAACTCTCAACAAGAAGGCAGGTTTTATCAGGGCTTCTAAACTTAACAAAGAAAGGGAGCTAGTTGACAAGCTAAGGAGAATAGGCCATAACGCAGCTTTAGTTATGAATGGAGTGGCAGTAACCTGCTCTCTGAGCAAAACTCCCGCCAAAAATCTGCCCGCCATAGCAGCCCCACCCAGTCCTGCACCAGCCCCTCCCACAGAAGTGATAGAGCCAGTCAGGAAGGAGAAGCCATATGGTGGGCCCCTCCCAGACATCCCAGAGGGCGGTCCCCTCCTCTATCCAGATTTATACAACCCCTTTAAGACCCGACCCCCTCCCTACACGCTTCCCTCCACCTCTAACCCCCCCTCACCCAGTTCCCCTCCCATGACAAACCTTCAGATGCTGTCTACAGACGCATCTTCTGAATCAGAACTAGAAAAGGAGGTCAGAAGGGGAGGGAATTTCAGAATGACAGGAGAGATGTCTCTCTGGTTCCCAGCAGACTCACCTCTATTCCCAGGAGAAGGGATAGCTGTAGCTCAGTTAACACACAACTGTCAGACAGTGGGAAACCTACAGAATCAGAATTAAAAATGGTGCATACCACCATAACTACTCCCCATCAGCTAGCAGCTAAAGAAAGCAACACCCCATCAGTTACAAATGCCAAACTTTTCGAAGAACGAGTGAGTAGACTGAGGACAATGTTGACTCCGAAGACAGGTACCAATGAGGAACCTACGGTAGCTGAATTGATAGCAATCAGGGACATAAATGAACGAAAGGATGCTTACGAAGAGCGAGTGTGGAGGGAAGAAATAGCACTCAGAGAGAGAGAACAGGGTGAGATTGAGTGTGAAAGACAGGACAGACATGAGAGAAAAAATGGGACTAGGCATAAGGCCCATGACTCAGACACAGAACATAGGGGACGCGATCCACACAAAAAGGATAGACACAAGCACAGAGCGCATACTATGGCCAGAGAAACCTCCCCTAGCCTCTCACCACGGAGAAGCGGTAGTTTAAATGGAGAACCATTTGCAGAGAGATCCACACAGATTAAACATGCTCCAATAGCGCAACGAGCCTCTTCTGAGAGAGAATATATTGACCAGGACGATGACTTGGACAGTTCGGACTCAGGCGAAGACAGACGAGGCAATGAACAGTATTTGTCTGCACTGACTAAGGAAGCAGAACCGAACTGTAGACGCCGTAAAAAGAACAGAGTTCAGATTATAACCATGACAGGACGGATTTCAGAAGCTGACCAAGAGACAGTAGCTAAATTACCTCAGATGGTAAGACGTAGCCAGAGACAATGTGACAAGAATCCTAACGAACAGGTTGTTTTGAGCTTGCCACTAGTCGCTCTCCCAACTGGAGGGTCGACATACCACCCGTTCACTATGGGTGACATTCATGCACTGGTTGACAGAATGCCCCTACCTACGGAGGGAGGGAGAAATTGGATGAGGAAGTTTGCTGATATCACAACAGGGCAGAATATCTGCATTGGGGATTTCAGGCGAATTTTAGCCCAGCAGACAAGTGCGTATGAAGTTCAGCGAGTTGAAGCTAGGGTGGGAACAGGAAAGTATCGGGACGATCTTCCCATCATCACGAACAACATACACAGCCAATTGAGCACCGCCATGAGAGAGCATTTCCCACAAACAGGGGGCGGGTATGGGTCACTAGCATTCACATTCACTCCTGGAGAGGCTGCAGCAACCATGTTGCTCAGATCCAGGGAGCAGTACACTACAGCCACTGATTGTAGTCCAGACAATAATGATCAACACAAACAGATGTTCCGCAAAGCAATTCTTGCTGCAGTTCCAGCAGAGATTAAGGCTCTTATGGAAGACAATCCAGAGGCAGACCATCTGCCTACACAGACGTGGGAAAGGCACTTGGCCCACCACATGGGTAAATACAATAAGGTACTTACCAAGACAAAGACAGAGGAGGAAGAGTTAAGAGTCCAGCTCCTCCGCACACAGCTAGAATTAGCCCGTAAGGCAATACAGACCGAGAAGAAAAGTGCCAAACAGCTTGTTGTCCGTTCAGATAGTGATGTGCCGAAAGCCCCCGTGGCCCCGGCCCAACAGCCGGCTCCGTTCTGGCCTTTCCCTGGGGTGTATCCGCCTCCGGCTCCTGCTTACAATGTGGCTCCGTATGTCTTTAATCCTGCTACGCAGACACAGAGGGGTGGTGGGGGTAGGGGAGCTCCCAGATGGGGGTTCAAAGGACCAACAGCCCAGAGGGTGTGCTTCAGGTGTGGTCAGCCCGACCATTGGTGGAAGGAGTGCCCGCAGCATGGCGCACCACCACCACAAAGAGGAAGGGGACAAGGGGGACAAAGTGGCGGACAAGAAACCAGAAAAGACATGCAGTATTACCAGCAGAACCATGGGGTAGCACAACAGGGTCAAGCTCAGAATGGACATATGGCTCCGAACGCAGTGGCGATCCCTGGTGGACAGTACGTGCAGTATGATCCGGAGAAGGGGTATTACCCACAATGAGGGGGCCCAGGGAACCCAGAATGTACGGGCCTGGCGGATCCTTACATGAACATGACTGTTAAGCAGATTTCACTGCCATTTTTGGTCGATTCTGGGGCTCGATATTCTACTATCAACACTCCTAAATTCGACAAATCCAGTTCAGATGATACTGTCGCAGTCATGGGGTTTTCGGGACATATAGAACATGTACCGCTCTCAACACCGCTGACCACTAAAATAGCAGGCCAGGTATTTTTCCATCAGTACATCCTTGCACCCCAAAGTCCGGCCAACCTCATGGGCAGAGACGTTTTGATCAAAGCCAATGCCTCTATCCTCTGTTCCCCTGATGGTCTCATCATTTCATTTCCCGATGGTACTAAGTTGAACTGTTCATTGTCCACAATCAGAACAGGCTCCCAGATGATGATATCCCAGTCTACAGCCGCAGAGGCTACCCAGTATGCAACTATATACTGGGGCCTGCTAGACCGGCCACAGGAGAACCACGGACTTTTTTCTATCTTTCAACAATGGAAGCCCTGGATCAATCTCCTCCGCCCTTACGGCCCTCCTCCTGACCCTCCCCATCTTACTCTGTACTATGATAGACAGGATGACCAAACCTACGCCTATGCCTTTGATGCAGAGGTAGCAATGGCTAAGTGGGAGGTAGAGGCAGTAAAGTTATATATTGGCCAAGCAGGGGTAGCCGCAGCAATTGATCTAACTGACGAACAACAATATTGGTACCGTATGTCTTCTGAAGCCACCCCACACATTTCCCTAGCCATTAGGAAAGGTTACGAAGCCAAAGAACTGGGTCCCATGGTCAAAGCACTGTTAGAGGTGGAGGACTGGGAGCCCACACAGATAGCATCACTTACCTTCTCTCCTTCACACAGCGCCTATGCACTTAAGATTCAGACACAGGAATGCATCTTTATGGAAAGGCACGAGGTAGACAGACATCATGGTAGGGAGAAAACAGATCATCCATTTACAGCAGACATGATACGTGACCTCCCTCCTGACTTGTGGTCAAGCGACTCTCATGACGTGGGTTTTTGTTCAAAAGCTGCTCCAATTACCTTCACTGTTGATACGGAACTTCCGGTTCATCTCTCTCAGTACCCGTTAAAATCGTTGGCTCGAGAAGGGGTGACCCAGGCAGTGGAAGGTCTTAAGAAGGCAGGCGTTTTGGAACCCTCCCACAGTGATTGGAACACACCTATTTTACCAGTACACAAGCCCAATGGGGACTACAGAATGGCACATGATCTTAGAGCTATCAACGCTATCACTACTACTCCTTTGATACCAGTTCCAAATCCCTACACAGCCATTTGCAACATTACTCCAGAGCACACGTGGTTTACATGTATTGATCTTGCAAATGCTTTCTTCTGCATTCCATTGGCAGAGGAAATGAGACCGATTTTCTCATTTACCATTGACAAAGAGAGATTGCAGTACACCAGACTTCCTCAGGGATTCAGTTTATCCCCAGGAATTTTCAATAAAGTTTTGAGGGAACAGTTGGACGGGGTTTCATTACCAGAGGGAGTGGTTTTGATACAATATGTGGATGATCTGCTTATTGCAGCCCCTTCAGCAGCCTCTTGTCTGGAAGCCACTCGTAATTTACTGGTGCGCCTGCACACAACAGGGTTCAAGGTATCCAAAAAGAAACTGCAGTGTACCCGCAAGGAGGTTGCATTTTTGGGCAGGCTCATCTCTCCGGCAGGTACAGGCATGTCAGCATCACACCAGGAGCTCATTTTGAGCCACCCGAAACCTAAGACTGTAAAAGACATGTTATCTTTTCTGGGCCTGACAGGCTACAGCCGACATTACATACCTGAGTATAACCCAAGGACTGCAGAGCTCAGAGCTCTGATCAACGACAAAGGTATCAGAAACTTGACAGCAACACTTGACTGGACTCAGACAGCAGAATCAGCATTCATCTCTCTGAAACAATCCATGTCCCAGGTAACAGCATTGGCTTCTGCATCATACATGTTGCCTTTCTTCCTTGACATTTCTGAGAATGAGAATACCGTAAACGGAATCCTATTTCAGAAAAAGGGGGGATGTAGGTCAATACTGATGTACATTAGCATAACACTGGATAGAGTGGAAAACAGAGAACCTCCATGCACACGACATGCAGCAGGAACAGCTCGGATTTTAAACAAAATTTCACACATCGTGATGCAGCACCCATTGACAGTTTTGACAACACACAGCATTGTCTCATTTGTTAACTCCAGCGCATTCACCATGTCATCCACCAGACAGACAAGACTTGAGAAAACTTTGACAGAGGCACACATAACCTATTCACATGAGGGCGTGAATAGCGCAGACAACATGGGCAGTGGAGAACCACACCGATGTGAGGACAAGGTCATACAGGATGTGAAGTTGAGAGTGGATCTCAGGGAGGAACCAATTCCAGATGCAGAAAACTTATTCACAGATGGTTGCTGCTTTAGGCACCCCATCCATGGGCTCCAGGCAGCCTATGCAGTGGTAAGTCAGACAGGCATAAGAGAGTTTGAAGAAAGAGCAGCTGAAAGGGTAACAGGGAGAGTCTCAGCACAGTTGGCAGAACTAAGAGGAGTCACTGCAGCGTTAGAACTATCAGATGGAAAGGAAGTTAACATCTACACAGACTCAGCTTATGTCCATGGAATAATTCATGTTGAAATGCGCCAGTGGATGAGAGCAGGATTTGTAACTTCAACCAATGTTCCCATTAAACATGAAAAAGACATCAAAAAGCTAGCGGAAGCAGTAATGTTACCAAGCAAATTAGCATTGCTAAAATGTAAAGGCCATAACAAAGCTGATAACTTCTTAGCTTGGGGAAACAATGCAGCAGACAGAGCAGCCAAAGACAAAGCAGGGTACTTACCACATTTCCAGATGTTGGTTACCAAAGCACCAGAGTTACTCCCAGCAGTCACTGATGACACTCTCAAGGTAGCACAGGAGGCAGGTTCCCCGCAAGAGAAAACACTATGGTTGGAAAGGGGGGCTACAAACAAAGAAGGAATTTGGTACTCTCCAGACGGTAGACCAGTTCTACCCCCAGAGTGGATAAGATCCATGCTAAAAGAAGCGCATGGCCCCACTCATTGTGGTAAAACTCAAATGGACAGACATCTCACGCATTGGTGGCACCCATACTTACCTGACATGATAGCGAACCATTTGGAAGAATGTGTAATCTGCCTCACCCACAACATCAGAGCAACAGTGAAGCCTCACCAGGAAAGTTTCCTTTACCTAAAATGGCCGGAGAACAAATCATCATTGACTACACAGATATGATTGATAAGGTTAGAGGGTTCAGGTATCTCCTAGTGGTGGTAGATGCATATACAGGATGGCCAGAGGCCATACCATGTCGTAGGGAAGATGCAGACTCAGTGATCAAGTTTCTTATCACTCATTACATCCCCCTACATGGGTTCCCCAGAAGGGTGAGGTCAGATAATGGCAGCCATTTCAAGAATCATCATTTGCAGACAGTTGAGAAGTCCCTTGGACTCAGACACAACTTTGGATCAGTGTATCATCCACAGTCGCAGGGAAAGGTAGAAAGAATGAATCAGAGTATCAAACAGAAGCTCAGTAAGGCCTGTGATGCCACAGGCATGAACTGGTTAGACGCACTACCTTTGGCCCTATTGTCCCTTCGCAGTTCTGTAAACAGAGGCACAGGCTTCTCTCCTTTTGAGCTAACACATGGTCACCAGTTTCCTGGACCTGGAGCATTAGCAGTAGGGAAAGAAGTAGAAGAGATGGATAGCAAACCATATTACCAGCAACTTAAGGGCTTGGTATCAGATTTCTCCACCCAGGTTGCTGACGCCAAAGGGGGACCGGAGAAGCACGAGGCTAACACCGCAGAATTCATCTGGCTGAAGGTCATCCGTCCGAAGTGGCTCAACCCAAGGTTCACCGGCCCGCACAGAGTGACTCAGAGGACATCACATGCAGTTCGCCTCGAAGGAAAGGGGGAAACGTGGTATCATTGGAGCCAGTGCGCCGTTGGAAAACCTCCAGCAAGGACGTTAGACGACATCAGAACTGACATCGCTGCAGCAGGACGAGAGAGCGACACCTCTGACGACGACAGCCCAGCAGAAGCAACGACCCACACAACAGATGACAAGGACAAAGACACAGAGGTAACAACAGGCGATCTTGGAAAGGAGATTACGGCCGGCGAGGAGGCGGACACGAGTCTACTCTGAAACACACGACTCCATATAGGACCCGACTTTTTTACTCCCACCTTTAGGGGCACTTTCCAATAAGTAGCAGCATTTTTGTGCCCACCTATAGGGCCTCTTTCTAATAAGAGTAGTAGGTTATATATAACGAGAGGTTAGCCCTATAATTAAAGGGCAGTGAAAGTCTCCCCAATCACCAGACCTTCTATTTAACAGGTTTTTACTGAACCTTATATTTAACAGGTTCTGGGAGCACAGTATTTACCATTACAGGGTACTATTTTACACCCTTGTTTTAAAGGATCTCCTTAGGAGATTTTAGCATTGTGTTCAGAAGAACCTAATTACAATAACACGGACCACTGATTAAAGGTACTCAATAATGACAGACTGTGGATTACACTTCCTTATTGTTTGTTGGTGTACTCTGATAGTGGGAATCGTGGTTTACTTGGGACACTGTTTGTATCTTGAACACCATCCTTAGTTATTAGAAATAACCCTTGTTGTTGTGTTACATTGAAAATAACAACCTAACCATGTATGGGAGTTGGAGATGGTTGCTAGGGATGTCCCTGGTCACGATCATCACCGTTACCGTTATTTTTGTTTTGACTGATTCCATTGACCACCCAGACTCCATTCCCCCGCCAGAGGAATCCGTAACTAGGGTCAAACGGGCCAAATATGAGGTAAAAGTTACCAAAATGCCTCCTAAACAAACCTTCACTTTCCAAGCAGGTAGTGATGGAATAATACAAATCGACCTGTGCAAAATTGCCCCCTGCAGAAACCTCGACAGGAAATATTCCTACCTAGCCAAATACGTCTGCTTAGCCCCTGCGGTATGTAACAGAAGCGTCACAGATAGGGTCAAAGGCGATCCTTACACTTACAGAGGCAGTGCATTTGCCAAAGGCGACCCCTATCTGTCCGTCACATACACCTACGGTTGTGCCTGCGAGTCCTGGTCCGGTGTCCTAGCAAATTCGGGTCCTGATGACTGGGGATACACGCCATCTTACCGATCAGCGGCAATTGTTAGATCCCTTAAATATAGAATGAAAGTGGTCAGGAGAAACCCAGACGTCCCGTGCTCCGCCAGGTTTTGTAATCCGGTGCTCATAACGCTAAAGAAGGTCGTGCTCTCCGACGCTGGACTTTATGTCCTCGCGGTACATGCAGGAAGGGGTTCGCCACAAGGCCTCTTCGAAATTAAAGTTATACCAAAGAGAGAGCAAAACCGTCGTCAGGGAGCATCTAAGGTTAAATACTTGTCTAAAGTCACATGTACGGATAAATGTACGGGGGATTATAGCCAACTTCAACCTCTAGACATCATCCAAATGGCCACAGGATACATAGATGACAATTTATGGCTAAAATGGGTTGTCCGAACAGCCCAAGAACAAATGGCAGGGGATTGCCTAGCCTGTGCTACAGCCCGCCCGCAATTAGTCACTGACCCTGCGCCCCTATTTTCCACAGATACCTGGGGTTACAACTGTATGTTACAACTGACCAAGATGGCTAGTCCTCCTAACTGCACCACCCTGGCCAAGGTTTTCCCTCCAATTGACAATGGTACTAGGACAGGCCCATTCACGCCTAACAGAGGCGCCGGTGGGTACACATGTTTCACCATGGTCCAAAAATCTCCGCGTTTTGATCTAGGAAATATCTCTGCGGATTGGTGTAACCACACCGTGTCTGGTAATAGTATAGGACATTGGGCCAGGGGTGGCCTCTACTATTATTGTGGGGGCCACCGCCTGTTCACCCGTATCCCCGAACTATCTGTGGGGTTGTGTGCTATGGTGCGCCTCCATGCACCCCTAATGTTACGAGGCGAAAAACTGGTGCACACGGACCCTAAAGCCTCCCTCAACATCAACCTAGTCACTCGACGTAGGGGACATGTGTTGTCCAAGCGTTACGCCCCAGGCCCCTTTGATTTATCTGCCAACTCTCCCACTTACATGGACTCCATAGGGGTGCCACGGGGTGTTCCCAATGAGTATAAACTCGCTGATCAAGTTGCCTCAGGTTTTGAGAACATTCCTTTCCTCGCAGCTATCTTCCCTATCACCCCTAACAAGAATGTAGACAGGATCAACTATGTACATTACAATGTGCTCCGTTTAGCTAATCTCACTAGGGACGCTGTAGAAGGACTCGCTGAACAGCTGGGGCCGACTTCCCTTATGGCAGTTCAGAATAGAATGGCCCTTGACATGCTGTTAGCTGAGAAAGGAGGTGTGTGTTCAATGTTTGGTGATATGTGTTGTACTTTCATTCCAAACAATACGGCTCCGGACGGTTCCGTCACAAAGGCTTTAGAAGGTCTTCGCACACTATCCATAACTATGCATGAACAATCAGGGATACACAACCCCTTGGAGGAATGGTTTACAAACATGTTTGGTCCATGGAAAGGTTTAATAATGTCTCTTTTGATTTCTATAGCTACTTTTATTGCCATTTTAGTAACATGTGGTTGTTGTTGTGTGCCTTGTATCCGCTCATTGTGTGTTAGATTCATCAGTTCCACCATTGAAGGAAAAGCTGTCCCTCCGTACCAAATGCCCTTGTTGGCTTATGCATCGGAAGGAGAGGATAGCATGATGACTCAGCAGACAGGGACGCAGTTTTAATATACTTTGGTCTCCCTCCACTGTCATAAGAGGTTGTTATGGTGGGCAGTTCCCGAAGGTTTAAAGTACTCTAAATCCCAGCTTCTGATGGATTTATATAATGTTGGGGGACAGACACAGTAGAAAAGAATGACAGTGGTTATGTGTCGAATGCTTTGTGTGAATTGATCTCTGGAGGTGAGATCAAAAGGGGGATTAAAGTAACCTGTATATCCTATATAACCTGTTCCAATAATTATAACCTGTTTTAATAATTATAACTTTGTCTGTGTAAAATGTATACTTATGAAACTAGACCAAGTGTTCTTATTTTGTTTTGTTTGATGTGGTCAATTGTGTGTGCGTTGACTTAGGAATGTAGAGGATCCAGTCGCCCCCCCCGGGTTTTAATGGGCCGGATAGGAGCATGGGGGGGTTGTAGGAGAAAGGTAATAAAACTGACACCATTGAGTCTATGCAGAGATTGTCTGAGAGAAAGATTGGGATGCGGAGTGGTACGGCCAGGTGCTGAGGATAAACGAAGATAAGGATTGGTACCTCACCCCCGTGCGACCCAGAATTGTTTATTTTATGGCTGCCATAAAAGATGACCTGGGACTGATCGGCGGCGCAGGAGATCCAAAGTTCCCACACTTATGGCTGACTCACTCTGATTCGCTGTTTAGACCTCGTCGATGGCTAACTCACTCTGATTCACTGCCTAGGGCTCGCCCAGGAGTGAGTCCACCAATGGATGAACACCTAGGAAGGAGCAACCGACACAACTCCTCCCACACAACTCCTCTCCGTTTGTGGGCATAAATATTATGAATTCTGTACGCTCGGGGCCTTTTTTCTGTCTGACTGTCTGATACGTACATCGCACGGTAGTAAGAGCCAAGGCCCGAAGTACTTCGTTATATTGTACTGTTGTTTTTACCATTAAATCAGCTTATTGTTAAACCTCATATCTCTGCGTCTGAGCCGTTCCTTTTTACAGCAGACCACTCATCAAACGAACGGAGCGGAGGGGGCTCGAACCTTCAACCACTGAAGGCTGCTTCACCCCAACAGGTGTTAGCCTCGTGCTTCTCGGGTCCCCCTTTGGCGTCAGCAACCTGTGTGGAGAAGTCTGATACCAAGCCCTTAAGTTGCTGGTAATATGGTTTTGAGCTCATTTCCTCTACTTCTACACTTAGGGTCCCAGCCCGGAAACTGATGGCCGTGGGTCAGCTCAAATGGGGAGAAACCTTTCCCTCTGTTAATGTGTTCATAAACACAAGTCGACACCGGCTATATCAACCTGTTTCAGAGGAAGGTGGAGTCCCCTGTGCCGTCTTGACTTGCGTGTCTTCTCTGTCAGAGGCAGAGGTTTCATCTTTTTTATAGTCCTAAAAAATTTGACGCGTTTGCAACAAAAAAGTCAAGTATTCTTCATCTGTAGGTGTATGTGTTGATACAGGTGATCTTTTAATGTCATGAGGGGACAGGAGAGTGCCAACGTAACTAGAGTGTTGAAACTCCCTCCACGGGTCGGGTTTGAACCGCGACCATGGCTGGGAGATTCTGGCTGGGACGGGAGTAATAGCTACTCCGTTCATGGCGAGTGCCGCATTATGACAAATCCTCCGTAATTTGTCTACCGCCCTCCTCTTTGTTCAGTTTATTATGGCCTAATAATCCGGGCTTTTTTTTGTTTAGGTCTCCGAGTTTCTTTACAAGCTGTCGTTCATAAATATTTAGGGCTAAAGCTAGATTCCCAAATGTCTCGTCGCCCCCTACTCTGTCTTCTGCTATCATTTTATTGCGTAGGAAACGGAGGTTGGCACAGGCCTTCTTCCGGTCTCCTGGTTTGATCCTACTAAGGATCAATCTGTTCGCCTGTCCCCATTGTTCCCTTAAACTACCCGGAACAGGGACTCCTAATTCTCTCTCTTCACGTTTAAATTCTCCTTCCATTTTGACTTCGTCGTATCTGCTTCTCCTAAAGGTTTAGTTTTTATAAAAAATACCAGGTACTTCTGCGTACTATAATTTACTAAATATTGCAGTTTTATTCCCACAGGTATATAGTCTGATAGTTTTCGTTGCGAGGTGTATTTCAACCAGTTACTGAGACTTCCAAGAGCGCTTCGACACCCTCTTACGAGGATGCGGCCCAAGGCACGGAGTCGAAACCCAGTCTACAATAACCTTTGATCGTCACGTATATGCTATCCGATACAAATAAGATTCTACAATACTTTCAGGGACGTCCTTTCAAATTGATGTTGAAAATTGCGTCCCTTACTGCGTATTTTCACATTAATATACAAACACAGTTAATCACACTCAAAATAAATATACCTTAGTAGCCCCAGATCCGTCTAAGGGTTGCCTGTGTACGTTAGTCGATGAGCCCCAACCCCAGAATTCGTCTAACAATTACTGTGTGTGTCATCTTATTTCTCTGAGTATTTGCAGCTGGGCTTCCTTTAACAATTTATAACCACTGAAATCTCGTTACACAGTTAATCACACTCAAAATAAATATCTAACGTAGCCCCAGATCCGTCTAAGGGTTGCCTGTGTACGTTAGTCGATGAGCCCCAACCCCAGAATTCGTCTAAGAATTACTGTGTGTGCATCTTATTTCTCTGAGTATTTGCAGCTGGGATTCCTTTACCAATTTATAACCACTGAAATCTCGGAGGATGATTGCAGCTGGACTTCCTTTACCAATTTATAACCACTGAAATCTACAAACACAGTTTTTATGTTCCCCGTACAGTCTAGTTGACTTTTATAGTGCGATGTTTATTTCAACAGATGGACAGACTTCCAAAGCGCTTCACCACCCCTTTCGCGATGTGCTTTTAGCAAAGAGTCGAAACCCAGTCTACAGAATCTCTTTATCGTCACGTTTAGTCTTCTAGATTAACCCCACAGCAAGAGTTTGCGAGATCCGGTCGTTTCAAATTGATTTGAAAGTTGCGTTTTCCTCTTGAAATACCCCACATATAACAAAACTGCAGCTCCTCTTTGAGACTGAAAGTGTTATTCTGTAGTACTGTTTTTTTTTACCGTAAGACTAAAACACTGAAAATGCCGCTGACAACTCTAAATGTTGTAGTATAGCCAATCACAGATTTGATAATAAGGTATCTGCTCACCTTTCAGTTGTAGGGCGCCTGGTTTAGTTGTCAGAGGTATTCGAGGTGTCTTCCTGGACCGTTCGTCCGCTGGCTGCCGGTGTTCCTTCTATGAGACCTACTCATCACGTCGGGGTCACCAAATTGTTGGAGCACACCCTTTGGAGTGGTTGAAGGTTCGAGCCTGCTCCGCGCCGTTTGATGAGTGGTCTGCTATAAGAGGAAGGACTCAGACACCGAGATATGAGGTTAACAATAAGCTGATTTAATGGTAAAAGCAACAGTACAATATAACGATGTACTTCGGGCCCTGGTTTACTACCGTGCGATATACGTATCAGACAGTCAGACAGAACAGGGGCCGAGTATAAGGAAGTTACAATATTTATACACACAAACGGGAGGAGTTGTGTCGGTTGCTCCTCCCTAGGTGTTATCTACTGGTGGATTCACTCCTGGGCGAGCCCTAGGCAGCGAATCAGAGTGAGTCAGCCATTGCTGCCCTGGAGACCGTTCCACTCCCGTACAGAGCGTGGGAGGTTTGGATCTACTGCGCCCGCTGATAAGTCCCAGCCGTCTTCATGGCAGCCATGGGGTAAACAATTCATGGGGTCAACATGGGGTGATCACAATCTTATCTTCGCACCTGGCAGTACTCTCTTTTCCTAGGGGTCAACATGGGGTGAACATAACAATCTTTATCTTTGCAAAAAGCCGATGCGATGTGCTGTTCTGACTACCTCTTTGTATACTCTAAGTCTCTGCACAGTCTCTGCACAGTCTCTGCACATGACCTTGCCATTTTCAATGTTGTAAATTAAACACTTTCCCATGCAACCCATCCCCACGCTCCTGTCCACCCCATCAAAACCCGGGGGGGCGACTGGGTCCATCCATTCGGTATAATTCCAAGGATCCTGTACATTGGAACAGTCCTTCGGCGGGATTCAATGACGTAGCATCCTTGAAATAGTGGCTCTGAAGAATCCTTCCTTGACATTGAGAAACACCCCAGGACTTTTTATAAAGTGGGCTACTTTTTGGAGGCTTCTAGATGTTGTGGACCTTTTTTTATTTCTCTCTTTCCAGTTTTTCCTCTTGGGGTACCACCTCGTGAACTAGGAAAATGATAGCAAATTAAT
>CM062270.1:9626966-9765942 GCA_031216635.1 Dissostichus eleginoides | reverse complement strand
ACCTCATATCTCTGCGTTGAGCCGTTCCTTTTTACAGCGACCACTCATCAAACGAACGGAGCGGAGGGGGCTCGAACCTTCAACCACTGAAGGCTGCTTCAACCCCAACTTTGGTGACCCCGACGTGATGAGTAGGGTCTCATAAGGAACCCGGCAGCCAGCGACGAACTGTCCAGGGAAGACACCTCGAATACCTCTGACAACTAAACCAGGGCCCTACGACTGAAAGGTGAGCAGATACCTGTTATTATCAAAATCTGTGATTGGCTATACTACAAAATTTAGAGTTGTCAGCGGCATTTTCAGTGTTTTAGTCTTACGGTAGAAAGAACAGTACTACAGAATAACACTTTCCAGTCTCAAAGAGCTGCAGTTGTGTTATATGGGTATTTCAAGAGGAGAAACGCAACTTTCAAAATCAATTTGAAATGACCGGATCTCGCAAACTCTTGCTGTGGGTTAATCTAGAAGACTAAACGTGACGATAAAGAGATTCTGTAGACTGGGTTTCGACTCCTTGCCAAAAGCCACATCGCCGAAGGGGGTGTAGAAGCGCTTCTGAAGTCTCTCCATCTGTTGAAATATACATCGCACTATAAAGTCAACTAGACTGTACGGGGAATATATTAACTGTGTAACGAGATTGCAGTGGTTATAAATTTAAAGGAAGTCCAGCTGCAATGGTCGTCCGAGATTTCAGTGGTTTTAAAATTAAAGGAAGTCCAGCTGAAAACTCTGAGAAATAAGGTGACACACACAGTAATTCTTAGACGAATTCTGGGGTTGGGGCTCATCGACTAAGTACACAGGCAATCCTTAGACGATCTGGGGTTACATTAGGTTATTTATTTTGAGTGTGATTAAGTGTAACGAGATTGCAGTGGTTATAAAATTTAAAGGAAGTCCAGCTGCAATGGTCGTCCGAGATTTCAGTGGTTTTAAAATTAAAGGAAGTCCAGCTGAAATACTCTGAGAAATAAGGGACACAACAGTAATTCTTAGACGAATTCTGGGGTTGGGGCTCATCGACTAAGTACACAGGCAATCCTTAGACGGATCTGGGGTTACATTAGGTTTATTTATTTTGAGTGTGATTAACTGTGTAACGAGATTGCAGTGGTTATAAAATTTAAAGGAAGTCCAGCTGCAATCGTCGTCCGAGATTTCAGTGGTTTTAAAATTTAAAGGAAGTCCAGCTGAAATACTCTGAGAAATAAGGTGACACACACAGTAATTCTTAGACGATTCTGGGGTTGGGGCTCATCGACTAAGTACACAGGCAATCCTTAGACGGATCTGGGGTTACATTAGGTTATTTATTTTGAGTGTGATTAACTGTGGTTGTATATTATAATATTTTCAACATCAATTTGAAAGGACCGTCCCTGAAAGTATTGTAGAATCTTATTTGTATCTGATAGCATATACGTGACGATCAAAGGTTATTGTAGATGGGTTTCGACTCCATGCCTTGGGCCGCATCCTACTTAAGAGAGGCGCTCTTTTGCAGTCTCCGTAACTGGTTGAAATACACCTCGCAACGAAAACTATCAGACTGTATACCTGTGGGAATAAAACTACAATAATTAGTAAATTATAGTACGCAGGGATATCTGGTGTTTTTTATAAGAAACTAAAACCGTTAGGAGAGGCGCTCTTTTGCAGTCTCCGTAACTGGTTGAAATACACCTCGCAACGAAAACTATCAGACTGTATACCTGTGGGAATAAAACTACAATAATTAGTAAATTATAGTACGCAGGGATATCTGGTGTTTTTTATAAGAAACTAAAACCGTTAGGAGAGGCGCTCTTTTGCAGTCTCCGTAACTGGTTGAAATACACCTCGCAACGAAAACTATCAGACTGTATACCTGTGGGAATAAAACTACAATAATTAGTAAATTATAGTACGCAGGGATATCTGGTGTTTTTTATAAGAAACTAAAACCGTTAGGAGAGGCGCTCTTTTGCAGTCTCCGTAACTGGTTGAAATACACCTCGCAACGAAAACTATCAGACTGTATACCTGTGGGAATAAAACTACAATAATTAGTAAATTATAGTACGCAGGGATATCTGGTGTTTTTTATAAGAAACTAAAACCGTTAGGAGAGGCGCTCTTTTGCAGTCTCCGTAACTGGTTGAAATACACCTCGCAACGAAAACTATCAGACTGTATACCTGTGGGAATAAAACTACAATAATTAGTAAATTATAGTACGCAGGGATATCTGGTGTTTTTTATAAGAAACTAAAACCGTTAGGAGAGGCGCTCTTTTGCAGTCTCCGTAACTGGTTGAAATACACCTCGCAACGAAAACTATCAGACTGTATACCTGTGGGAATAAAACTACAATAATTAGTAAATTATAGTACGCAGAGATATCTGGTGTTTTTTATAAAAAACTAAAACCTTTAGGAGAAGCAGATACGAACGAAGTCAAAAATGGAAGGAGAATTTGAACGTGAAGAGAGAGAATTAGGAGTCCCTGTTCCGGGGAGTTTAAGGGAACAGTGGGGACAAGCAGAGAGATTGATACTTAGCGGACTTAAGCCCGGAGATCATAAAAAGGCGAGCAGGGATCTCCGTTTCTTACACGATCAGATGATCGCAGAGAATAGAGTAGAGGGTGACGAGGCAATAAGTCTCCTAGCCACAGCACTCAATACATACGAGCGACAGTTGGTTCGGAAATTAGAAACTCTCAACAAGCAGAAGGCAGGTTTTATCAGGGCTTCTAAACTTAACAAAGAAAGGGAGCTAGTTGACAAGCTAAGGAGAATAGGCCATAACGCAGCTTTAGTTATGAATGGAGTGGCAGTAACCTGCTCTCTGAGCAAAACTCCCGCCAAAAATCTGCCCGCCATAGCAGCCCCACCCAGTCCTGCACCAGCCCCTCCCACAGAAGTGATAGAGCCAGTCAGGAAGGAGAAGCCATATGGTGGGCCCCTCCCAGACATCCCAGAGGGCGGTCCCCTCCTCTATCCAGATTTATACAACCCCTTTAAGACCCGACCCCCTCCCTACGCTTCCCTCCACCTCTAACCCCCCCTCACCCAGTTCCCCTCCCATGACAAACCTTCAGATGCTGTCTACAGACGCATCTTCTGAATCAGAACTAGAAAAGGAGGTCAGAAGGGGAGGGAATTTCAGAATGACAGGAATGTCTCTCTGGTTCCCAGCAGACTCACCTCTATTCCCAGGAGAAGGGATAGCTGTAGCTCAGTTAACACACAACTGTCAGACAGTGGGAAACCTACAGAATCAGAATTAAAAATGGTGCATACCACCATAACTACTCCCCATCAGCTAGCAGCTAAAGAAAGCAACACCCCATCAGTTACAAATGCCAAACTTTTCGAAGAACGAGTGAGTAGACTGAGGACAATGTTGACTCCGAAGACAGGTACCAATGAGGAACCTACGGTAGCTGAATTGATAGCAATCAGGGACATAAATGAACGAAAGGATGCTTACGAAGA
This sequence comes from Dissostichus eleginoides, assembly GCA_031216635.1. NCBI lineage: Eukaryota > Metazoa > Chordata > Actinopteri > Perciformes > Nototheniidae > Dissostichus > Dissostichus eleginoides. Next base: position 9,762,457 of record CM062270.1, on the reverse strand, counting down.
GCGAGTGTGGAGGGAAGAAATAGCACTCAGAGAGAGAGAACAGGGTGAGATTGAGTGTGAAAGACAGGACAGACATGAGAGAAAAAATGGGACTAGGCATAAGGCCCATGACTCAGACACAGAACATAGGGGACGCAAACCACACAAAAAGGATAGACACAAGCACAGAGCGCATACTATGTCCAGAGAAACCTCCCCTAGCCTCTCACCACGGAGAAGCGGTAGTTTAAATGGAGAACCATTTGCAGAGAGATCCACACAGATTAAACATGCTCCAATAGCGCAACGAGCCTCTTCTGAGAGAGAATATATTGACCAGGACGATGACTTGGACAGTTCGGACTCAGGCGAAGACAGACGAGGCAATGAACAGTATTTGTCTGCACTGACTAAGGAAGCAGAACCGAACTGTAGACGCCGTAAAAAGAACAGAGTTCAGATTATAACCATGACAGGACGGATTTCAGAAGCTGACCAAGAGACAGTAGCTAAATTACCTCAGATGGTAAGACGTAGCCAGAGACAATGTGACAAGAATCCTAACGAACAGGTTGTTTTGAGCTTGCCACTAGTCGCTCTCCCAACTGGAGGGTCGACATACCACCCGTTCACTATGGGTGACATTCATGCACTGGTTGACAGAATGCCCCTACCTACGGAGGGAGGGAGAAATTGGATGAGGAAGTTTGCTGATATCACAACAGGGCAGAATATCTGCATTGGGGATTTCAGGCGAATTTTAGCCCAGCAGACAAGTGCGTATGAAGTTCAGCGAGTTGAAGCTAGGGTGGGAACAGGAAAGTATCGGGACGATCTTCCCATCATCACGAACAACATACACAGCCAATTGAGCACCGCCATGAGAGAGCATTTCCCACAAACAGGGGGCGGGTATGGGTCACTAGCATTCACATTCACTCCTGGAGAGGCTGCAGCAACCATGTTGCTCAGATCCAGGGAGCAGTACACTACAGCCACTGATTGTAGTCCAGACAATAATGATCAACACAAACAGATGTTCCGCAAAGCAATTCTTGCTGCAGTTCCAGCAGAGATTAAGGCTCTTATGGAAGACAATCCAGAGGCAGACCATCTGCCTACACAGACGTGGGAAAGGCACTTGGCCCACCACATGGGTAAATACAATAAGGTACTTACCAAGACAAAGACAGAGGAGGAAGAGTTAAGAGTCCAGCTCCTCCGCACACAGCTAGAATTAGCCCGTAAGGCAATACAGACCGAGAAGAAAAGTGCCAAACAGCTTGTGCTCAGATAGTGATGTGCCGAAAGCCCCCGTGGCCCCGGCCCAACAGCCGGCTCCGTTCTGGCCTTTCCCTGGGGTGTATCCGCCTCCGGCTCCTGCTTACAATGTGGCTCCGTATGTCTTTAATCCTGCTACGCAGACACAGAGGGGTGGTGGGGGTAGGGGAGCTCCCAGATGGGGGTTCAAAGGACCAACAGCCCAGAGGGTGTGCTTCAGGTGTGGTCAGCCCGACCATTGGTGGAAGGAGTGCCCGCATGGCGCACCACCACCACAAAGAGGAAGGGGACAAGGGGGACAAAGTGGCGGACAAGAACCAGAAAAGACATGCAGTATTACCAGCAGAACCATGGGGTAGCACAACAGGGTCAAGCTCAGAATGGACATATGGCTCCGAACGCAGTGGCGATCCCTGGTGGACAGTACGTGCAGTATGATCCGGAGAAGGGGTATTACCCACAATGAGGGGGCCCAGGGAACCCAGAATGTACGGGCCTGGCGGATCCTTACATGAACATGACTGTTAAGCAGATTTCACTGCCATTTTTGGTCGATTCTGGGGCTCGATATTCTACTATCAACACTCCTAAATTCGACAAATCCAGTTCAGATGATACTGTCGCAGTCATGGGGTTTTCGGGACATATAGAACATGTACCGCTCTCAACACCGCTGACCACTAAAATAGCAGGCCAGGTATTTTTCCATCAGTACATCCTTGCACCCCAAAGTCCGGCCAACCTCATGGGCAGAGACGTTTTGATCAAAGCCAATGCCTCTATCCTCTGTTCCCCTGATGGTCTCATCATTTCATTTCCCGATGGTACTAAGTTGAACTGTTCATTGTCCACAATCAGAACAGGCTCCCAGATGATGATATCCCAGTCTACAGCCGCAGAGGCTACCCAGTATGCAACTATATACTGGGGCCTGCTAGACCGGCCACAGGAGAACCACGGACTTTTTTCTATCTTTCAACAATGGAAGCCCTGGATCAATCTCCTCCGCCCTTACGGCCCTCCTCCTGACCCTCCCCATCTTACTCTGTACTATGATAGACAGGATGACCAAACCTACGCCTATGCCTTTGATGCAGAGGTAGCAATGGCTAAGTGGGAGGTAGAGGCAGTAAAGTTATATATTGGCCAAGCAGGGGTAGCCGCAGCAATTGATCTAACTGACGAACAACAATATTGGTACCGTATGTCTTCTGAAGCCACCCCACACATTTCCCTAGCCATTAGGAAAGGTTACGAAGCCAAAGAACTGGGTCCCATGGTCAAAGCACTGTTAGAGGTGGAGGACTGGGAGCCCACACAGATAGCATCACTTACCTTCTCTCCTTCACACAGCGCCTATGCACTTAAGATTCAGACACAGGAATGCATCTTTATGGAAAGGCACGAGGTAGACAGACATCATGGTAGGGAGAAAACAGATCATCCATTTACAGCAGACATGATACGTGACCTCCCTCCTGACTTGTGGTCAAGCGACTCTCATGACGTGGGTTTTTGTTCAAAAGCTGCTCCAATTACCTTCACTGTTGATACGGAACTTCCGGTTCATCTCTCTCAGTACCCGTTAAAATCGTTGGCTCGAGAAGGGGTGACCCAGGCAGTGGAAGGTCTTAAGAAGGCAGGCGTTTTGGAACCCTCCCACAGTGATTGGAACACACCTATTTTACCAGTACACAAGCCCAATGGGGACTACAGAATGGCACATGATCTTAGAGCTATCAACGCTATCACTACTACTCCTTTGATACCAGTTCCAAATCCCTACACAGCCATTTGCAACATTACTCCAGAGCACACGTGGTTTACATGTATTGATCTTGCAAATGCTTTCTTCTGCATTCCATTGGCAGAGGAAATGAGACCGATTTTCTCATTTACCATTGACAAAGAGAGATTGCAGTACACCAGACTTCCTCAGGGATTCAGTTTATCCCCAGGAATTTTCAATAAAGTTTTGAGGGAACAGTTGGACGGGGTTTCATTACCAGAGGGAGTGGTTTTGATACAATATGTGGATGATCTGCTTATTGCAGCCCCTTCAGCAGCCTCTTGTCTGGAAGCCACTCGTAATTTACTGGTGCGCCTGCACACAACAGGGTTCAAGGTATCCAAAAAGAAACTGCAGTGTACCCGCAAGGAGGTTGCATTTTTGGGCAGGCTCATCTCTCCGGCAGGTACAGGCATGTCAGCATCACACCAGGAGCTCATTTTGAGCCACCCGAAACCTAAGACTGTAAAAGACATGTTATCTTTTCTGGGCCTGACAGGCTACAGCCGACATTACATACCTGAGTATAACCCAAGGACTGCAGAGCTCAGAGCTCTGATCAACGACAAAGGTATCAGAAACTTGACAGCAACACTTGACTGGACTCAGACAGCAGAATCAGCATTCATCTCTCTGAAACAATCCATGTCCCAGGTAACAGCATTGGCTTCTGCATCATACATGTTGCCTTTCTTCCTTGACATTTCTGAGAATGAGAATACCGTAAACGGAATCCTATTTCAGAAAAAGGGGGGATGTAGGTCAATACTGATGTACATTAGCATAACACTGGATAGAGTGGAAAACAGAGAACCTCCATGCACACGACATGCAGCAGGAACAGCTCGGATTTTAAACAAAATTTCACACATCGTGATGCAGCACCCATTGACAGTTTTGACAACACACAGCATTGTCTCATTTGTTAACTCCAGCGCATTCACCATGTCATCCACCAGACAGACAAGACTTGAGAAAACTTTGACAGAGGCACACATAACCTATTCACATGAGGGCGTGAATAGCGCAGACAACATGGGCAGTGGAGAACCACACCGATGTGAGGACAAGGTCATACAGGATGTGAAGTTGAGAGTGGATCTCAGGGAGGAACCAATTCCAGATGCAGAAAACTTATTCACAGATGGTTGCTGCTTTAGGCACCCCATCCATGGGCTCCAGGCAGCCTATGCAGTGGTAAGTCAGACAGGCATAAGAGAGTTTGAAGAAAGAGCAGCTGAAAGGGTAACAGGGAGAGTCTCAGCACAGTTGGCAGAACTAAGAGGAGTCACTGCAGCGTTAGAACTATCAGATGGAAAGGAAGTTAACATCTACACAGACTCAGCTTATGTCCATGGAATAATTCATGTTGAAATGCGCCAGTGGATGAGAGCAGGATTTGTAACTTCAACCAATGTTCCCATTAAACATGAAAAAGACATCAAAAAGCTAGCGGAAGCAGTAATGTTACCAAGCAAATTAGCATTGCTAAAATGTAAAGGCCATAACAAAGCTGATAACTTCTTAGCTTGGGGAAACAATGCAGCAGACAGAGCAGCCAAAGACAAAGCAGGGTACTTACCACATTTCCAGATGTTGGTTACCAAAGCACCAGAGTTACTCCCAGCAGTCACTGATGACACTCTCAAGGTAGCACAGGAGGCAGGTTCCCCGCAAGAGAAAACACTATGGTTGGAAAGGGGGGCTACAAACAAAGAAGGAATTTGGTACTCTCCAGACGGTAGACCAGTTCTACCCCCAGAGTGGATAAGATCCATGCTAAAAGAAGCGCATGGCCCCACTCATTGTGGTAAAACTCAAATGGACAGACATCTCACGCATTGGTGGCACCCATACTTACCTGACATGATAGCGAACCATTTGGAAGAATGTGTAATCTGCCTCACCCACAACATCAGAGCAACAGTGAAGCCTCACCAGGAAAGTTTCCTTTACCTAAAATGGCCGGAGAACAAATCATCATTGACTACACAGATATGATTGATAAGGTTAGAGGGTTCAGGTATCTCCTAGTGGTGGTAGATGCATATACAGGATGGCCAGAGGCCATACCATGTCGTAGGGAAGATGCAGACTCAGTGATCAAGTTTCTTATCACTCATTACATCCCCCTACATGGGTTCCCCAGAAGGGTGAGGTCAGATAATGGCAGCCATTTCAAGAATCATCATTTGCAGACAGTTGAGAAGTCCCTTGGACTCAGACACAACTTTGGATCAGTGTATCATCCACAGTCGCAGGGAAAGGTAGAAAGAATGAATCAGAGTATCAAACAGAAGCTCAGTAAGGCCTGTGATGCCACAGGCATGAACTGGTTAGACGCACTACCTTTGGCCCTATTGTCCCTTCGCAGTTCTGTAAACAGAGGCACAGGCTTCTCTCCTTTTGAGCTAACACATGGTCACCAGTTTCCTGGACCTGGAGCATTAGCAGTAGGGAAAGAAGTAGAAGAGATGGATAGCAAACCATATTACCAGCAACTTAAGGGCTTGGTATCAGATTTCTCCACCCAGGTTGCTGACGCCAAAGGGGGACCGGAGAAGCACGAGGCTAACACCGCAGAATTCATCTGGCTGAAGGTCATCCGTCCGAAGTGGCTCAACCCAAGGTTCACCGGCCCGCACAGAGTGACTCAGAGGACATCACATGCAGTTCGCCTCGAAGGAAAGGGGGAAACGTGGTATCATTGGAGCCAGTGCGCCGTTGGAAAACCTCCAGCAAGGACGTTAGACGACATCAGAACTGACATCGCTGCAGCAGGACGAGAGAGCGACACCTCTGACGACGACAGCCCAGCAGAAGCAACGACCCACACAACAGATGACAAGGACAAAGACACAGAGGTAACAACAGGCGATCTTGGAAAGGAGATTACGGCCGGCGAGGAGGCGGACACGAGTCTACTCTGAAACACACGACTCCATATAGGACCCGACTTTTTTACTCCCACCTTTAGGGGCACTTTCCAATAAGTAGCAGCATTTTTGTGCCCACCTATAGGGCCTCTTTCTAATAAGAGTAGTAGGTTATATATAACGAGAGGTTAGCCCTATAATTAAAGGGCAGTGAAAGTCTCCCCAATCACCAGACCTTCTATTTAACAGGTTTTTACTGAACCTTATATTTAACAGGTTCTGGGAGCACAGTATTTACCATTACAGGGTACTATTTTACACCCTTGTTTTAAAGGATCTCCTTAGGAGATTTTAGCATTGTGTTCAGAAGAACCTAATTACAATAACACGGACCACTGATTAAAGGTACTCAATAATGACAGACTGTGGATTACACTTCCTTATTGTTTGTTGGTGTACTCTGATAGTGGGAATCGTGGTTTACTTGGGACACTGTTTGTATCTTGAACACCATCCTTAGTTATTAGAAATAACCCTTGTTGTTGTGTTACATTGAAAATAACAACCTAACCATGTATGGGAGTTGGAGATGGTTGCTAGGGATGTCCCTGGTCACGATCATCACCGTTATTTTTGTTTTGACTGATTCCATTGACCACCCAGACTCCATTCCCCCGCCAGAGGAGGTCCGTAACTAGGGTCAAACGGGCCAAATATGAGGTAAAAGTTACCAAAATGCCTCCTAAACAAACCTTCACTTTCCAAGCAGGTAGTGATGGAATAATACAAATCGACCTGTGCAAAATTGCCCCCTGCAGAAACCTCGACAGGAAATATTCCTACCTAGCCAAATATGTCTGCTTAGCCCCTGCGGTATGTAACAGAAGCGTCACAGATAGGGTCAAAGGCGATCCTTACACTTACAGAGGCAGTGCATTTGCCAAAGGCGACCCCTATCTGTCCGTCACATACACCTACGGTTGTGCCTGCGAGTCCTGGTCCGGTGTCCTAGCAAATTCGGGTCCTGATGACTGGGGATACACGCCATCTTACCGATCAGCGGCAATTGTTAGATCCCTTAAATATAGAATGAAAGTGGTCAGGAGAAACCCAGACGTCCCGTGCTCCGCCAGGTTTTGTAATCCGGTGCTCATAACGCTAAAGAAGGTCGTGCTCTCCGACGCTGGACTTTATGTCCTCGCGGTACATGCAGGAAGGGGTTCGCCACAAGGCCTCTTCGAAATTAAAGTTATACCAAAGAGAGAGCAAAACCGTCGTCAGGGAGCATCTAAGGTTAAATACTTGTCTAAAGTCACATGTACGGATAAATGTACGGGGGATTATAGCCAACTTCAACCTCTAGACATCATCCAAATGGCCACAGGATACATAGATGACAATTTATGGCTAAAATGGGTTGTCCGAACAGCCCAAGAACAAATGGCAGGGGATTGCCTAGCCTGTGCTACAGCCCGCCCGCAATTAGTCACTGACCCTGCGCCCCTATTTTCCACAGATACCTGGGGTTACAACTGTATGTTACAACTGACCAAGATGGCTAGTCCTCCTAACTGCACCACCCTGGCCAAGGTTTTCCCTCCAATTGACAATGGTACTAGGACAGGCCCATTCACGCCTAACAGAGGCGCCGGTGGGTACACATGTTTCACCATGGTCCAAAAATCTCCGCGTTTTGATCTAGGAAATATCTCTGCGGATTGGTGTAACCACACCGTGTCTGGTAATAGTATAGGACATTGGGCCAGGGGTGGCCTCTACTATTATTGTGGGGGCCACCGCCTGTTCACCCGTATCCCCGAACTATCTGTGGGGTTGTGTGCTATGGTGCGCCTCCATGCACCCCTAATGTTACGAGGCGAAAAACTGGTGCACACGGACCCTAAAGCCTCCCTCAACATCAACCTAGTCACTCGACGTAGGGGACATGTGTTGTCCAAGCGTTACGCCCCAGGCCCCTTTGATTTATCTGCCAACTCTCCCACTTACATGGACTCCATAGGGGTGCCACGGGGTGTTCCCAATGAGTATAAACTCGCTGATCAAGTTGCCTCAGGTTTTGAGAACATTCCTTTCCTCGCAGCTATCTTCCCTATCACCCCTAACAAGAATGTAGACAGGATCAACTATGTACATTACAATGTGCTCCGTTTAGCTAATCTCACTAGGGACGCTGTAGAAGGACTCGCTGAACAGCTGGGGCCGACTTCCCTTATGGCAGTTCAGAATAGAATGGCCCTTGACATGCTGTTAGCTGAGAAAGGAGGTGTGTGTTCAATGTTTGGTGATATGTGTTGTACTTTCATTCCAAACAATACGGCTCCGGACGGTTCCGTCACAAAGGCTTTAGAAGGTCTTCGCACACTATCCATAACTATGCATGAACAATCAGGGATACACAACCCCTTGGAGGAATGGTTTACAAACATGTTTGGTCCATGGAAAGGTTTAATAATGTCTCTTTTGATTTCTATAGCTACTTTTATTGCCATTTTAGTAACATGTGGTTGTTGTTGTGTGCCTTGTATCCGCTCATTGTGTGTTAGATTCATCAGTTCCACCATTGAAGGAAAAGCTGTCCCTCCGTACCAAATGCCCTTGTTGGCTTATGCATCGGAAGGAGAGGATAGCATGATGACTCAGCAGACAGGGACGCAGTTTTAATATACTTTGGTCTCCCTCCACTGTCATAAGAGGTTGTTATGGTGGGCAGTTCCCGAAGGTTTAAAGTACTCTAAATCCCAGCTTCTGATGGATTTATATAATGTTGGGGGACAGACACAGTAGAAAAGAATGACAGTGGTTATGTGTCGAATGCTTTGTGTGAATTGATCTCTGGAGGTGAGATCAAAAGGGGGATTAAAGTAACCTGTATATCCTATATAACCTGTTCCAATAATTATAACCTGTTTTAATAATTATAACTTTGTCTGTGTAAAATGTATACTTATGAAACTAGACCAAGTGTTCTTATTTTGTTTTGTTTGATGTGGTCAATTGTGTGTGCGTTGACTTAGGAATGTAGGATCCAGTCGCCCCCCCCGGGTTTTTAATGGGCCGGATAGGAGCATGGGGGGGTTGTAGGAGAAAGGTAATAAAACTGACACCATTGAGTCTATGCAGAGATTGTCTGAGAGAAAGATTGGGATGCGGAGTGGTACGGCCAGGTGCTGAGGATAAACGAAGATAAGGATTGGTACCTCACCCCCGTGCGACCCAGAATTGTTTATTTTATGGCTGCCATAAAATGACCTGGGACTGATCGGCGGCGCAGGAGATCCAAAGTTCCCACACTTATGGCTGACTCACTCTGATTCGCTGTTTAGACCTCGTCGATGGCTAACTCACTCTGATTCACTGCCTAGGGCTCGCCCAGGAGTGAGTCCACCAATGGATGAACACCTAGGAAGGAGCAACCGACACAACTCCTCCCACACAACTCCTCTCCGTTTGTGGGCATGAATATTATGAATTCTGTACGCTCGGGGCCTTTGTTCTGTCTGACTGTCTGATACGTACATCGCATGGTAGTAAGAGCCAAGGCCCGAAGTACTTCGTTATATTGTACTGTTGTTTTTACCATTAAATCAGCTTATTGTTAAACCTCATATCTCTGCGTCTGAGCCGTTCCTTTTTACAGCAGACCACTCATCAAACGAACGGAGCGGAGGGGGCTCGAACCTTCAACCACTGAAGGCTGCTTCAACCCAACAGAACAAATTGCTTTATGCCAATAATCAGTGTTGTCTGTATACAGCAGGAAGTTACAAATGACTAGCTTGCTCCCTGGTGCTGTAGTCTGCTATTAATATCTCTTGGAAGTTTACATTTGAAAGCTTTCTTTGACTAAACTTGGCCAACATATTGTATAGCCTACAGGTCTATACATATTATCATGATCTTAATTTGTATTATTTTGTCCTTGTGTCTTGTTTTACTTCCTGTCTCTGTTTTCCCTCCCATTTGATTGTCCAACAGAGGTGGGAAGTAACTAAGTACATTTATTCAAGTACTGTACTAATATATATTATATTTGAGGTACTTTACTTGACTGTTTCCATTTTGAGGTACTTTACTTGACTGTTTTCCATTTGAGGTACTTTACTTGACTGTTTTCATTTTATGCTACTCTGTACTTCTACTCCATTACGATTTCCGACGTCAATTGTGTACTTTTACTCCACTAAATGTATTTAATGATGTGAAATATAATCAACACTTAACTTTAGTTACACCTGGAGTAAATTCACAAGCTACCCTGCAGAATACAAAGTCATTCAAACTAGCTGCACCTTTACCAGCTTTGATAACACTTTAATACATCAATAATTATAATCAAAACATATTATATATTATTCTGAAATGGGCCAATCTGCATATTAAGTACTTTACTTTTTGTACGTTAAGTATATTTTGAGGCTAATTATTTTGTACTTTTACTTGAGGAACATTTTGATTGCAGGACATTAACTTGTAAAAGAGTATTCCTACACTGGTTCTTCTGCTTTTACTTAAGTACAAGATCTGAGTACTTTTTCCACCTCTGTTGTGCAATTCTTTGCACGTGCTCACCTTGGGTTGTGCATGCCCTCCCCAGCTGTTGTCTTGGTGATTAGTCTTTTGTGTATACATGCCTGTTTTCCCTTGTGTTCTCCGTCAGTTCTTCGTCATGTTTCTGGTTCCCTCCTGTATTCTCTCTGGATTTCCCTCGTCTGCTCCTAGTCTACCCGGTTTGTTACTCATTTTTGTTTGCTACTTTTCTTTTGTTGACCTTGTCTAACCCTCCATTTTTTTTGTATTTATTTGGAACAGCTTTGATAATTAAAGCTTGCTTTTTGTTCATATATTTGTATACTCACCTCTTTCATTCTGCATTTGGGTCCTGATTCCCTTTCCCTGTGACACATATGGATTAGAAAGAGACAGTTCATGGTGATATGTAAATGAGTTAATATCAAATGGAAAAGTTCAGTTTGAAATGCACGTTATTTCATACTCATTTAGATAATGAGCAGCAGCTGTCTGCAGTGTCAGTATGAGAGCTGTTGGAGACACCTGCACCATGACGCTCTGCTGCTGCCATCTACTGCTGTAACCAGGTTACTGTTTTGATACCACTTCCTGTTGACAGGGTACTGCTGGACTAAAAAACAAACACTCATTTTAACATCAAAGTTCATCTTCTTTTATAGAAGCAGTGTCTTTCTGCACCCCTTATCCCTTGGGGAAATTCTAATACAGCTGTTTGTGTTTATTGCCTATCTTGTTGCTTCAAAGTGGAACATTAAGCACTTGTGTGCAGTACTGCTAAATGATCTATATAGAGTATATGCATGTATTAACCCTAAAGCAACCAGGAAACCAAAAACAAGTACATCTTGGTTTACATAATGCATTTTTATTGTTTTTTACAATATAGAGGCACTTTGATATATAATCAGTTGCATCATGCAATGCTATTGAAGTTATACATCCATAATAATTGAAATACCATCACACATTTTATATTACACAAATAAAAGCTTACGGCAAACCACATTTCATAGGTTATAGAGTATTTTGCTAGAAAGAACAGTGCACATGGAAAACATACACATAGTTCAGGAAAACAACATGTCAACAACCAGTGTTAAAAGGATTTGGCTTATTTCCTAAATCGAGTGTAGGCTACTACTGCTGACAGTTTTTCAGTGTATAAACTCTCAGATACATCTTCTCAATCAATAAGTATATACAGATTATTTTTAGGTAGTGCAATACCTAGGTTTTTTTCTGATTGTTTTACCTGTGCTGTTAAAAACACTACGGCTCTTGCAGGTTTGCCAGAAACTCCCTTATTTCTTCGCACATTCTGTCCCTGCCTTTGGCCCTGATCTTCTCCAGAACTTTGATGCTGCCGTCACGAAAGAAGATTGGTGCGGTATTGCTGCTGCCTTCATGTGATATTTGAGTGACTTTTGATATTCCTTTCGATGAAATTTAAATATCTTGCGTAGTTATTGTAAAGCACCTGTTTGTCTGCTGGTTCCAAATCCCTTTCTAGCAGTTCCTGATATATCTGCTCAGCTTTAGCCTGGTCATAATTTGCCTTTCCATACACATTTGCAAGGTCTATCTTCTTCACAAGGGAAGAATGAGGGTAGAGAGAAATCACCTCCTGATGGAGACCCACTGCTCTGTCTATCATGCTTTTCTTTGGGCGACTGTCCCTGGAAAAAACGATCTTCCATTTGTAGCAGAGAGCAGCGCATCTCTTCAGATAACGCTCATCTGGATGGTCCTTCAGAGCCTCCTCTGCCAAATCAATAGCCTCATCAACAGATAAATATGTTTTGTAAACCCTTAGTATGGCTGTAAAACCACTGTAGCTGCTGACAGGATTCCTTAAAACCTCTCTGGCTAACTCACGTGCTTCATCTTCAATACTTTCTCCTCTCTTAGCACGTTGATCAAGGTATTTAACAGCAAGGTACAAGTTCTCTGGATCCTGTTCCTTAGCGACTCTCATTTTCTCCAAGATTTCCTCTTCCAGCCCTGTGCTGCTGTGCTTTGAAGCATTCACTAACCCTATGATGTAGCTAGTGTTCCACTCCACCATGTCCGGCTGCATCTCAATGGCTTTCTGGAAGTAATCTGCAGACAGCAGGTTTTTGTCTGCGCTGAACTTCATCAGGGTCCAGGCCTTTTCAGCGTAGGTCTCCGGGTGGAGCTCCTCCTGGGATGGAGATGGGTATTTTTTATTCAGGGCGTCGACCTTTGACAGGTAGGCCTCGCTCTCTGCTTGGTCTCCCAGGTGGTGGTGCAGCCAAGCCAGGTTCCCGTAGTTCACCACTAACCAGGGGCCCTCATCTGCGTTTCTCATGTTATTGAAAGCCTGTTTAGCCTTGTTGAAGAAACTTTGGGCGTCTTCATTGAAGCCCAGCTTGTATTGAATGAACCCCCGCAGGTTGTAGATGTGACCCAGCCAGCTGTTTCCCTCCTCAGTGCCAATGTCCTTCACGGTTTCCCTTAGACTTATAAGTAAGGATCTGCTGGGGTCCAGATCCCAGGTGAAGTGGCACTGCAGGGCCTCCAGTTTGGACACCAGTGTTTGACTCTTAGAGGCACTGAAGAACAAAAGGAATAAATATTAAAACAAATCCGTAATAGGTTAATGTAATATCCTCTAAAGTGTGCTATGTTTGGATAACCACATTTCATAGGGAGGAAGGGAGACCGATAAAAATGGAGTAATGAAACTTGAATGAACAGGAAGGGAGGAAAGGATTTGTATTTGTGTTAGTTGCTGGACAAAAAATAATTGAGCTCTACAATGTATACTGTGTTTCGTTGTCTATGTGAAGAAATAAATGTGATTTGATATGCAGCAAGGAACAAGGTCACTTAAAAAAGTGGAGGCCACATAAGAAAGAAAGAATAAGTGAATTAATGGATAAAAATGAGTATCACAATAACAGAAGAGTAGGGGAAAAGGTGTTACAAAGAAGGGGAGATAAGAAGGAAGAAAGGAAAGGCAGAAAGGTAAGAGATAATAAAAAAAAAGGTTGATAGAGGTAAGGAAGGAGGATACAAGTAAGTAAGTGATAGGGTGGTAGGAAGAAAGGTATGAAATTGAGCAATAATTTAAAAATTCCTTTAGACCTGGCATAAATCGAAGAAGTAAATTAAGAATGAAAGTGCTCCTATCATGCTATTTCTAAGCATATATTATGGGTCTCAGATATATATACATATATAAAAACATGTTTATGATGTGTTTTGCTCAAAATACCAACAGATCATGGATTTTAGACAATTATATCCAGGGGCGGATCTACGGTAGATCCGCCCCTGGATATAACCCAGACTTTCTGTCCGGGATCATGGTGAAATATGATCGTGTTTTGATTTGCGGAGACTTTAATGTCCATGTGTGCTGCGAGTCCAAACCTCTGGTTAGGGACTTTTTAAATGTCCTCGATTCTTTCGGTCTCATTCAGTCCATGGCTGGCCCAACACACGATAAAGGACACACCTTAGATTTAGTATTATCGTTTGGAATGTCTGTCTGTGGATGAAATCTGTGCAGCAACGCGTATCTCAGACCATTTACCGGTTCTGTTTACAACCTCGATCCCTTCCGCAGGAGTCGAATCACGTGCCCCTGCGCGTTGTCTGCGTTCAATTAACCCTTTGACTGCCTCACAGTTTTCAGAAGTTTTTAATGCTTTTCCGATCTGTAAATTAGAGGTGAACTGTGCTCTTAGTGCGGATGAGCTTATCTCCATGTTTGACTCGACATGTACCCTAATACTGGATTCCGTTGCTCCTTTTACGCTTAGACGCACCAAAGTTCTCTCAGAGCCGTGGCTCAATGACTGTACTCGCGCTCTCAGACGCACCTGCAGGCGTGCAAAGAGAAAATGGAAAAAGGATAAACTCCATGTCTCCTTAGAAATCCTTCGTGCTTGCCTTTCCGACTACCAGACGGCAGTCAAAGCAGCCAAAACAGAGCATATTTCTCTGTTAATCTCCAAACACAGCCATAAACCTCAGGTTCTTTTTAATGTCCTCAACTCGATCATTAATCCCTGTGATGTTTCTCCAATTGTGTCATCGACTACTCTCTGTGATACATTTCTCACATTTTTTATCGAAAAAGTATCTGCTCTTAGGCTAGCCCACACTAGTGCTACCCCATATTCTGCTCCTTTTCTGTGCCCTGCTGTCCTCGACCACTTTGAGCCTGTATCCCTCTCTTCTCTCTCGGATGTAGTCAAGCACCTGCGGCCGACAAACTGCACCTCAGACAGCATTCCCTCTCGCCTTCTCAGAGATGTTTTTGAATCAGTTGGAGCAAGTGTTTTATTGCTTGTAAACACCTCTCTTAGCTCAGGATGTGTCCCAGCTGCCTTCAAACATGCGATGGTCCAGCCACTACTTAAAAAGAAAAATCTCGACTCCTCCATTCTCGCAAATTTTAGGCCCATCTCCCAGCTACCTTTTTTATCTAAAGCCCTGGAGCGAGTAGTCTATGTCCAGCTACAGTCGCATGGCATGGCATCCATGAAAAGTTTCAGTCTGGCTTCAAACCTATGCACAGCACTGAAACAGCCCTTTTAAGAGTTTTCAACGATCTGCTCCTAGCCGTCGACTCAGGTAGCCCAGCTGTCTTGGTGCTGTTAGACCTGACAGGTGCCTTTGACACTGTGGACCACAGCATCCTGTTGTCACGGCTTGAACAGTCCGCAGGCATCACAGGCTCTGCCCTTGCATGGTTCAGGTCATACCTGACAGACCGTAGCTTTTCAGTGCAGCTAGGTACCTTCTCCTCTGCTAAAGCCCCTCTTACTTGTGGGGTTCCCCAAGGCTCGATCCTGGGCCCCATCCTTTTTCTACTGTACATACTGTACTGCCCCTAGGTTCAATTCTCACTGAACACAATATCCCCTTCCATAGTTACGCTGATGATGTACAGATCTATTTGCCTCTCAATCAAAATGTCAACTCACTACAGCAGTTGATGGACTGCTTAACAGAGATCAAATCCTGGCTGAGCCAAAATTTCCTCGACCTCAACGAGAGCAAGACCGAGGTCATCTTTTTTGGACCCCAACCTCCAGCCTCCCCGGTTGATATTCTGGGCTCCCTCAATAAAAACATCCTCCCCTCTGTCATGAACCTTGGAGTGACCTTCAATAGCGCTTTTAAATTTGATAAGCAGGTCAGCACCGTAGTCAAGACCTGCTTTTTTAAAATACGACTATTGGCAAAGACCAAGTCGTTTTTATCTTTTACAGACCTAGAAAGGGTTATTAATGCCTTTGTTACCTCAAGACTGGACTACTGCAACGCTCTGTATGTGGGTATGGACCAGGCGTCAATTAGACGCCTGCAGCTAGTTCAGAACGCAGCTGCACGTCTTCTCACTGGCCATAAAAAGCATGACCACATCACCCCAATTCTGGCCTCATTACACTAGCTTCCAGTTCGGTTCAGAATTGATTTTAAACTCCTTTTATTTGTTTTCAAAGCCCTAAATGGGCTGGCTCCTGCCTATATAGCCAAACTCCTCCATCGCTACACCCCAGCCAGGTCGGCTGACCAGCTGCTGCTGATAGTGCCCAAGACCAGGCTCAAAACCCAGCCTCCCCCAAATGTTCGTGTTTTGTGTCTATATCTACGCCGGGATCCGGAGCCGAGGCTGATCCTGTTTGCTGTGGTCATGTGCCCTGGATCCTCTATCCTGAGTTCTGGATTAAGTCGTGGACTTCGGGTCGTGGCTGGGCCTGTCTCTGCGGTCCTGCCTGGGTCTCGTCATGCTGCTTCCCTGATGGCTCCCACAGGATTGTTTTTGACATCTTCGTGGATTCATCTTCTTATTATAGACACATGCATTTCCAAACATTCGGTCTACCTACGCTGTAAAATGTATTATCTCTTCGATTTACACACGTCATCTATTGCACATCTGTCCGTCCTGGGAGAGGGATCCCTCCTCTGTTGCTCTCCCTGAGGTTTCTCCCATGTTTCCCTTTAAACTGTGGGTTTTTCTCTGGAAGTTTTTCCTTGTACGATGTGAGGGTCTAAGGACAGACGGTGTCGTTTTTTCTCATACTGATATTCTGCACAAACTGTGCTGTTGTATTTGCTGTAAAATGTCTTTACTGTAGGGTACTTTTTTTATTATATGTACAGCACTTTGGCTCGACCAAAAATCGTTTAAAAATGTGCTATATAAATAAAACTTGATTTGATTAAGAACACTTGTGTTAGGGCATGATTGAACAATAAATAGGTTATATATACAGTATAAAATACCAGGTACTGTCCGCCCTCCCATGCCACCCTGGCATGACCTCTTGCCCCCCCTTTTCCACCCCATGTAAAATGTTCTAGAACCGCCACTGCTTATATCCCTCTTTCTATTTCGTATATGGCTTCGCCCTCTAAGGCTATCGCTATTGGGTAATCCCCTGCGCGCCCGCGCAGCACTGAAACACTTGTAGTCCACGCCCACCCGCGAGGTGGGCCCCACCCTCGGGCTCCCTTCCGGTATAAATAGGAAGGAGGCCCAACAATCTGCTGCCTCTTTTCTTCAGCACCCCGTTACTGAAGCACGAGAGACACTTCATCAGAGAACATGAGTAACAATTGTGGCTCAGGGTACATAAAGTTATGACCAGCACACAGTATGCGAATCCTGCCTGGGGTCGGAGCACGCGTAGGCGGCTCTAAACCAGCAGGTAGCATGCACCCAGTGTGCCTGTCTCCCCTCGGGCGACAGGAAGCGAAGAGCGGACGCTCTCGCTGCTGCGGCCGAGGAGGACGATTGGACGGGGGAGACATAGTCGCAGGGTGCCTGCTTGGCGGCCGAACATGCGGTCCCCTTCTCCGTCATCACAGCGCTACCGGCGATAGGTGGCATCCTAGGGGAACTGCCGTAGATAATCCGCTAGGCAGCCGCCTAGTTCTCCCCTTTCCCCTAGCTCAGGAGAGATGTGCTCCGGACGACGTGGCCGGAGTTTTTTCGCGGGTGCAGACGGTCAGGAGTGATTCGATCTGGCCACGCTTCCTGGCCATCAGGAGGTACCAGGAGGAGGGCGGCGGCGAACCCAAGGACCCTGAAGGCTCCGGTGGCCACATTTGTTCCCCTCACCAAGGTGGAGGGGTTCACAGATGCTGGTTTCCCAGCCACCCCTTCTCTGGAGCAGAACCTGACGGCGTTTTTTGGGGTAAGACAGGCCAACATGATCGCCGGACGGCGCCCTACGTTGGCCGCCCCCAGAGATCAGTATGTCGCCCGCCAGGCCGACCGGGTGCACCAGTGTGCCTTTCAGGCGTCGGCGAATAACATCGCGCTGCTCTCCAACTCGGTGGTGACTTTGGTAGAGCGGTCCACCACCTTGGCCGCTGACGAGGCAGAGGAGATCAGCAAGGCGGCCAGCACGGTGCTCACTCTGTGCGCGTCCGTCGCTGTCTCCCAGGCGAGGATCGCGGCGTGGGTGACACAGATCCAGCGCCACCTCTGGCTGCAGCAGGCGTCCGTTACGGAGACGGCCAGGAAAGTGCTGCTGGACGCTCCAATCAGCCCGGACGGGCTGTTCGGACCCCAGTTCCACGCCATGGTCGAGTCAATGAATACGGCCGCAGAACAGGCGGACGACATTCGCCAGCACGTCAGCTGGCTCCAGCCTGCTGAGCGCCCACAGCGGCACCAACGCCCGCAGCAGCCGCAAGCGGAGAGACGCCCACAGCAACCGCAGCCACGGCGTCAGGCTTGCCCTTCGGCGGCTGCAGGGGCTCCGTCCCACGTCTCCGCTCCTCCGCCACCCCAGAGACAGGGTCTCCCGGCGGCGAGTCGAAGGGGAGTGAGGCACCCCCGCTCCTGGTCTGCTCCGCGGGAGCCTCCGAGGAAGCAGAGCTGTTTCTGACGTTTTGGGGGGGGTTGTGATGAGGAAAATAAAGTTTGTTCATTTTCCAACTTTTTGTCTGAGTCATCAGTAACTGAAGTTACCTACTGTAACTCCAGCTTCTATGAGTATTGGCGTAGTCCTCTAAGGCTATCGCTATTGGGTAATCCCCTGCGCGCCCGCGCAGCACTGAAACACTTGTAGTCCACGCCCACCCGCAAGGTGGGCCCCACCCTCGGGCTCCCTTCCGGTATAAATAGGAAGGAGGCCCGACAATCTGCTCCCACACAAAAAAACTTTTCTTCAGCTATTCGTGGAGCCAGTGGGGCCCAGAACTTAGAGGGCTACGCCAATACTCATAGAAGCTGGAGTTACAGTAGGTAACTTCAGTTCTATTTCGTATATGGCTTCGCCCTCTAAGGCTATCGCTATTGGGTTAAGGGCGAAGCAAGATGTAGTCTGCGCCGCACTGGGTCCCCCCGGTACTGGAAGCACAGACACACCTGCTCAGATAATAACCCATGCCTATTGCGCCATGCGAATGGCGCATCACAGTCCCTGGAATATAGCATAACATGAATATTTACCATGAGGGGACGCAGGCTGGGAACAATACATACCCGCCGCTGTGATAAGTAGAGACGAAGGTCACACTTTGCCCAGCGACAAAAAGAGGGGGAACACGGGCAGCTCTCTGCGTGCAGCAGGAGAGCGCACAGCTGGATCCCTGACATCACTCACTCTGACAAGACACTCCGTACAAAATGTGTCAGAGGAAACAAGGAAACATCCCTCTCATAAGAGGGGAAAAGGGCCGCTCTTCGTGTGCCGAGAGGCAGGAGAGAGGCGCACAGCTGGATCCCTGACGTCACTCACTCTGACAGGACACTCAGCACAGGGTGTGTCAGAGAGGAATGGGAGACATCCCTCAAATAAATTGAATAAATGAACAGGGGGAAGACCAAGATGCAGCAGTGCAAATGTCTTCCACTGACATTCCTCCGTGCAAAGCCGTGGAGGAGGAAATTCCTCTGGTGGAGTGCGCACTGATGTTCTCCGGGGGATCCGCCCCAGAGGAGACATATGCCTGTGACACAGCCTCACACAGCCAGTGTGACAGCCGTTGTGCAGACAGAGGCTGCCCGATCGAGCGCTCTCTGTAATGCACAAACAGGCGCTGAGAACGGCGCAAGGCAGCCGTGCGCGCCACATAGCAGGCCAGCGCGCGCACCGGACAGAGGAGATGAGACGTGGCTTCTTCCTCCGACTTGTGAGGAGGGGGAAAGAAGCCATCCAGGGTGATCACTCTTGACTTAAAAGAGCTTGTGATGACCTTTGGCATAAAAGCCGGGTTAGGGCGTAAAACAGCTGAACTGCCACTCCTTGGATCCGGAGGCATGACGGAGCCACAGAGAGAGCAGACAAATCACTCACCCTTTTCGCTGATGTTAGAGCCAAAAGTAGTACTACTTTGGCTGATAACAGTTTAAGGGGAACCTGAGCTAACGGTTCAAATGGGGCTTTGCTTAGTGCGCGTAACACTAAAGCCAAATCCCACTGAGGCGCCAGTGCGCGTGACACAGGTCTGAGTCTCCGTACTCCTCGCAGAAAACGTTTCGTCAGGGGGTGACTAAACACCGTCCCGACCCCGAAACCTACGTGACAAGATGATATGGCAGGCATATACCTTGATTGTGTTGAAGGCCAAATTCCTGTCCAGCAACAGCTGGAGGAATGACAGCACGTGAGGCAGGGGGCACGTAATGGGGTCCAGGCTTTTCGCCACACACCAACGCTGGAAAGCTGTCCACTTGGCTGTGTATAGGACGCTCTGGTAGACGCTGCCCTGGCTCCCTAAATGGTACGTACAACATCTTGAGAGAGGCCCAGCCCCTCTAAATGTTCACGTTCAGGGGCCACATTATTGCCTTGTTGAAAACTGACCGATCGAGGATGGGTCACACTCCCCCTGTCTTTTTCGGGATAAGAAAATAGCGGGAGTAATACCCCTGATTTTCTTCCCCTTGAGGAACCCTGGAAATAGTCTCTTTCAACAGGAGTTCCCGCAGCTCTGACTGGAGCGCAAGACACTGTTCCTGGGATGACAGGAGTGTTTCCTGTATCCCCTTGAACTGTGGGGGGGAGAGGCGAACTGCAGGGTGCACCCTCTGCTGATCAGCCTGCTCATCCGTCTGTCCATCAGACACACGCGCTGCCACTCTGAGAAACACTCTGAGAGCGGGCGCACATGCTCGAGATGTGTTGTGGTCGTCATGGCGACGAGCCACGTCAGAGCCCTCGCCGCCGCTGCCCGTGAGGCAACCCAAGGTGGGCTAGAGCGAAAGGGCTGTGAGGGAGCCTCCACACGCTGCGTTTCACTCCGGCTCTCATCATGAGGTGTGTACACACTCAGGGGATGAGTGGAGGTGTGTGCAGTGACGTCCACATGAGGCGTCATAACTGCTCTCATGGGCTTATTATGACCGTGTGTAGGAGGCGTATCTCGGACAGAGGAATGCCGCGAGCTCTGCGGTTTATTAACCGATAGGTTAAAACCAGCAGACTTCTGCAGCGAGCCCTGCTGCCTACTAATCAACAGATTGGTGGCAGCTGGCTTAGTTAGCGAACTCTGCAGTTTTTCAGAAGCTGCGCTGAGCGTACTCCGCCCTGGCGATTGATGTAGGCTGCCGCGGCTTTGTTGTCTGTGCGAATCAACACATGCTGATTCCGCAGCAACGGGGCAAAATGCTGGATTACTCTCCGTACGGAGAGCAATTCCAGCACGTTTATGTGGAGGGACATGTGAGCCGGCCACTGTCCCCCCACTGCCTGCGACATACACGTTCCTCCCCACCCTGAGAGAGATGCGTCTGTGAACACCGAGATGTGTGACGTAACTCTGCCCAGGGGCACACCCGCTGACAGCACGTGGGGACTTTTCCAATAGGTTAAGTCTGAACCCACGGAAGGAGGGATGGCCACCATGCGCCTCTTCTGTCGCACGGGGTCGATGCGCAGGCGAATAAACCACCTCTGGAGTATCCTCATGTGAAGGAGACCCAGGGGGATCACCACGTGACCAGCTGCCATCATGCCCAGCAGCTGCATCACGGAGAGGGCTGTCACCACGCTGCGAGGTGTGACGCGTCGGAGAAGAGCTGTCAGTGCCTCCACTCTCTGCTGTGAGAGTCGCGCTCTCATGCGGGCTGAGTTCAATTCCACACCCAGGTAAACAATACTCTGGGAGGGAAGAGGGCGGCTCTTCTTCCAGTTTATTATGAAACCCAGCTTTGACAGATGTGAAACGAGCTGTACCGTCTGTAAAGCAACTTCCTCCCTGGAGCGAGCCAGCAACAGCAGGTCGTCCAGGTAAAATAGTACTCCTCCCTCCTCTGTGTAGCGGCTGCAGCGCCGTCTCTACCCACTTTGAAAAGGTGCGAGGAGCCAGGGAATAACCGAACGGCAGACGGTTGTACTGGTACGATATTCCCTGGAATGAGAAACGCAGGAATTTCCTGTGTTTCGGGATGATGGGTACGTGGAAGTAAGCATCCTTCAGGTCTATAGAGGTGAACCAGTCCCCTGGAAAACACACTCCAGACCCTGTTCGAGGATGGGTCTCACTCCCCCTGTCTTTTTCGGGATAAGAAAATAGCGGGAGTAATACCCCTGATTTTTTCCCCTTGAGGAACCCTGGAAATAGCCTCTTTCAACAGGAGTTCCCGCAGCTCTGACTGGAGCGCAAGACACTGTTCCTGGGATGACAGGAGTGTTTCCTGTATCCCCTTGAACTGTGGGGGGGAGAGGCGAACTGCAGGGTGCACCCTCTGCTGATCAGCCTGCTCATCCGTCTGTCCATCAGACACACGCGCTGCCACTCTGAGAAACACTCTGAGAGCGGGCGCACGTGCTCGAGATGTGTTGTGGTCGTCATGGCGACGAGCCACGTCAGAGCCCTCGCCGCCGCTGCCCGTGAGGCCACCCAAGGTGGGCCTGGAGCGAAAGAGCTGTGAGGGAGCCTCCACACGCTGCGTTTCACTCCGGCTCTCATCATGAGGTGTGTACACACTCAGGGGATGAGTGGAGGTGTGTGCAGTGACGTCCACATGAGGCGTCATAACTGCTCTCATGGGCTTATTATGACCGTGTGTAGGAGGCGTATCTCGGACAGAGGAATGCCGCGAGCTCTGCGGTTTATTAACCCATAGGTTAAAACCAGCAGACTTCTGCAGCGAGCCCTGCTGCCTACTAATCACAGATTGGTGGCAGCTGGCTTAGTTAGCGAACTCTGCAGTTTATTAACCGATAGATTAAAAACTGCAGGTTTTTTCAACGAGCCCTGCTGGCTACTAACCGATAGGTTATAGGCAGCTGGTAGAGTGGGGGATATGTGAGGGTGGGGGTGGATCCCCCGGAGAACATCAATGCGCACTCCACCAGAGGAATTTCCTCCTCCACGGCTTTGCACGGAGGAATGTCAGTGGAAGACATTTGCACTGCTGCATCTTGGTCTTCCCCCTGTTTATTTATTAAATTTTATTTGAGGGATGTCTCCCATTCCTCTCTGACACACCCTGTACTGAGTGTCCTGTCAGAGTGAGTGACGTCAGGGACCCAGCTGTGCGCCTCTCTCCCCTCTCGGCACGTGGAGAGCGGCCCTTTTTCCCTCTTATGAGAGGGATGTTTGCTTTTTTTCCTCTGACACATTTTGTACGGAGTGTCTTGTCAGAGTGAATGATGTTAGGGATCCAGCTGTGCGCTCTCTTGCATGTCTACACGCAGAGAGCTGCCCTTGTTCCCCCTCTTTTTGTCGCTGGGCAAAGTGTGACCTTCGCCTCTCTTTTTCACAGCGGCAGGGTTGTATTGTTCCCAGCCTTCGTCCCCTCATGGAAAATATTCATGCTATATTCCAGGGACTGTGATGCGCCATTCGCATGGCGCAATAGGCATGGCGCAATAGGCATGGGTTATTATCTGAGCAGGTGTGTCTGTGCTTCTAGAACCGGGGGGACCCAGTGGGGCGCAGACTACATCTTGCTTCGCCCTTAACCCAATAGCGATAGCCTTAGAGGGCGAAGCCATATACGAAATAGAACTGAAGTTACCTACTGTAACTCCAGCTTCTATGAGTATAGGCGTAGCCCTCTAAGTTCTGGGCCCCACTAGCTCCACGAATAGCTGAAGAAAAGTTGTTTGTGTGGGAGCAAATTGTCGGGCCTCCTTCCTATTTATACCGGAAGGGAGCCCGAGGGTGGGGCCCACCTCGCGGGTGGGCGTGGACTACAAGTGTTTCAGTGCTGCGCGGGCGCGCAGGGGATTACCCAATAGCGATAGCCTTAGAGGGATACGCCTATACTCATAGAAGCTGGAGTTACAGTAGGTAACTTCAGATTCCATCCCTGTTAGAGAAATGCGGATTTTAGGTCCTTAGCTTGAAATAAAAGAGGAGGTGGAGCTAATGCCTGATCACAATTCTACCGAAGATAAAGTTAAATTCTGCCGTGATAAAACGCCATCCTGTTCCAAACCACATCAACGATTATTTCTAAAACAGTATGGAGCTCAAATGCTTTTTCTCTTGCGGGTTTATCACAAGGTGAGTTCCTTTTTTTATTTCCTGGTTTTTAACACTAACGCTTTCCAGTCTGAGTTCCCGTAAGAATAATTATTTGCCGGTCAAAATGTCCATTAAAGTTTAAATCTTCCGGACAAAATTTGAAAAGTGCCGGTCAAAGGTCTTCTTTGTTATTTGTTGAGCTTTAAAACAAATTGATATGATTCGATATTAAACAAACTAATTATAGTAGATGAATTAACTATTCAAACGTGTACAGTAACTTACAACAAGAGAATGCAATTCCTGAAGAAATTGCTAGTGGGAATGCTTTATGCTGAAAAGCTGACGCTGAATTGCTATTCTGAAATGTAATGTGTAAGAAGAAAGTGAAGAATTTACATTGAAATGATACATGAACACTGGGGGCTTGAATGTGTGATAAGAGAAGAAAAGAAAGTAAAAAAGCTTGGAAAAGCAGCAGAATATTTGAACTGCAAACTATTGAACTAACTTGATGACCAATGATCTGTCGCCATGGCAACGGTATTTGATGACACCCCATAATACGCTTAGATGTTTTGATGGCTGCATCGTTACCAAACCTTTGAAGTTTTGGGCCGTTTGGAGCATTTTCACTGAAGTTATGAGAAAACTGTGTTCATAGCGAGCATTGTGTTGCCATGGCAACGGCATTTGAAGACATTTCAAAACTGTCACGTAGATGTCTTCACGATTGGACTGTTAGCACATGTGAAGTTTGAGCACTTTTTGACCATTTTCATAGGAGTTATAGCAATATCGTGTTTTACGGCGAGGGATGCGTTGCCATGGCAACAGCTTTTGAGGAGAACTCATTAATGGCACATAGACATGTTGAGGACTGGACCATTAACTGTCATCTGAAGTCTGGTGGTGTTTTGACCATTTTCATATCAGTTACGACAACATCGTGTTTTTGGCGAGGGATGCTTTCCATGGAAACAGCCTATGGTGAGATCTCAGATTTGGCATAGAGCTGTTGAGGCATGGACCGGTGATATACAAGCGAAGTTTGGGGACGATCGGACCGTGTCCATTGGAGTTACAGCGACATCGTGTTTCATGGCGAGGGATGCGTTTCCATGGAAACGGCATATGATGACACCCCATAATTGACATAGAGCTGTTGAGGGCCTGACCATTAACCATTATCTGAAGTCTGGTGCTGTTTTAGACCATGTGCATAGGTATCACGACAACATTGTGTTTTATGGCGAGGGATGCGCTTCCATGGCAACAGCCTATGGTGAGATCTCAGATTTGGCGTAGAGCTGTTGAGGCATGGACCGGTGATATACAAGCAAAGTTTGGGGGACGATCGGACCGTGTCCATTGGAGTTACAGCGACATCTTGTTTTATGGCGAGGGATGCGTTTCCATGGAAACGGCATATGATGACACCCCATAATTGATGTAGAGCTGTGTTAACCATTATCTGAAGTCTGCTGCTCTGAGCATGTCAGTTGGAGTTATGACATCATCGTGTACCATGACACAGGTGTTTATATTTGAGCTAACGACGCGTCCAGAGATCAAAGGTTTCCATGGTGATGTGCAGTAATCAGTGAGAGGAAGCATTTTCATTGTTCTGAATGAGAGATAAACCTCTTACATGTGAACGTTTTGTCGAAGAACCGTAACAGATATCGGTGAAATTTCAAAGCGTGAAGCATGTCAAGGAACTTGAGCATCTGAAGTGTACTTTTTGTGTACTTTCAGGTTAATAATGTGGCCTTTTTGGCAGATTAACTAAAGGTGTGCGGCTGCTGTGGTGGGGAAAGATGAGGCTGAACTTACAATGGGGTTTAATGGAGACATGTTGAAAGTTTTTGTCACTTCAAGCCCTCAAGAGGCTTTTTGTTTAATTATTTTGCTTAATTATTTTTAATTTTTCAAGCTTCGAGATGTTTTCCTACGTTTGTCATGAAAAATTATGTCTCAGGAATGTAGGGTTTGGGAATTATGGCAGGTTTAAAAGAAAATATGAAGGCAAAATTAAATCTGTCCTCCACTCTAGCTGTGACATCACGCACTCTAAAATCTGAAGAAGGCCTCTTTACCAAGGTCTGAACAATGTTTAATATCTCTAAAAGTACGAATCAGATTTAAAAGTTTTGTTACACGAATAATGTCAGAAATATGTGTAACATTTTAAAGTTGGAATGAGGTTTCTGAGTGAAAGTATGAAGGAGCAGTAAGCAGTTGAAGTTGCATGAAGATTGTTCAAGTCTGAAGAGTTTCTCCATTGACTTCCATGTTAGAAATTTGATGAATTATGGGATATATCTCTGGAATTATGAGAGTTATGAATAAGAAAAGTAATAGCCATCGATTCCCGACCGAGCTGAACGTTTTGATGTTTGAACGGAGTTTCTGCGATGTAGAATGTGGGAGAAGAAGAGGTGCAAAATAACCCGGCGGAATAATAAAGAATGTTGTGCGTAGCATAAGAGACTGACAGCCCGCCAGTATCATGCATCTCGCGGATCCAGTAATGAGTGACCCGACAGTAAAACTAAACGTATCTATAACTAGTTTAGGTAGTTTGAGAGGTAATTAAAATAGCTACGTGTGATATTCTAACCTGAAGTGAGTGTTTTGTTCCGCTCACCGCTGCAGGTGATCATGCAGAGCTGCGTGTCGACTCGTCAGCAGCAGCTGATCTCTCTCCCGTCAGATTAGACTTTACTCGCGTTTATGTCCATATCGATCAGATCTAGCTAGTTCTAGCTAATGATATGACTACCTGCTTATTAGAAGACACCTAAACAATAAGCGTAGCTATGCAACCGGGTGAGGCCACAAAGTATAGCGCAGCATTATGCATTTGTTTACATGCCCACCGCAACCCCGAGGCATTACCAACAGATCAACGCACAATCAACCCATACTGGACATCTCTTTCTCCACTTTAAGTGTTAGACATTAGAATTGACTATTCTTGTCTGTCACATACTCTTTTGTCTGTTACATACTATTCTTGTCTGTCACATAAGTGGTGCAACTGATGCGGTATTGCGCTAAGGGGAAATTATTTTGACCGGACGTTTTGACCGGAGAGATTTAGATTTGCCGGTCATAGTCCGGTAATTACCGGCTAACGGGAACTCTGTTTCCAGTACTGGTTAGCTCTGAGTGTTAGCGATGCTTGCTAATGTAAACAAATACCATATTACGTCCAAAACACGCCAGGCTTGAACGTTTCCCATTTATCTAATTTCCCCTCCTCGACTGCTTTCCTCGACTCCTATCCTTGCGTCTTAGTCCCGCCCACAGGAGAGGCGAGCGGAGGACTGGAGGAGGGGAATCGAGGAGAGAGGAGTTGAAGCAGCAGGCGTTTAGAGAAATGAAAAAAATCCTCTCCTCTGCTGGTCATTTTAAAGAGACGTCCATTAATGATGACAGGATGCACAGCAGCCCTCTGTCTGATGGGCAGAACTGTGTTCATGACAATTTATATATCATCCCAGTCTCACGGCATTTCGTGTTATAGTTGCGACATTTAATCTATTGATTCGTGTTCACCAACACAATTTTCCCCTTTTTTTCGTGTCACACAGAACGATGTTAAAAGCAATGTATTTCTATTGGTAGTATGTTTCGTGCCTGCACCACGTCTTTTTGTCCGGTCGGGTCTTGGAAGAACGGAAGCTGTGTGGTTCATAAAAACATTTTTTTACTCAATATCAAGCCACGATTATTGTTTTTATTTTAAATTCTATGATGTCGGACTATTTTTGCCGTCCGCGAGGAAAAGAAATGGGGCTCAGAGCCTCAGAATACTGAAATCTGTATTCTTTAAATCTTTTTTTCCTTCTAATTTGTTATTCTTTTCTAAATAACACACTTTATGTACTCAACAATAACACACAATTATCCTTGTTTTTATTTATTTGTTTAATTCTATAATATCGGGCTTTATTGCCGTCCGCCAGGAACTGAATTTCAAAATAAAGTCACCGGAAACAGACGTAGGCGATACACACCCACTGAACTGATTACCCAAGATCCTCAGCTATAGTTGAAGCTCGGTGATTGGATGTTTTAGCCGCAATGCACGTCGGGATATGGTGTTTATGCGATATGAAATCCAAAAACATTTTAAAAAAAATAATACTTTATTCCGAGTGTAGGCCTACTTGCTTTTCTCTTTGGAAGTCATCACATAACGGCATTGTAATACACGGTTCGGCTGCATCGAATATTACACATCTGCCGTAGTTCTTTATTTATAGAGCCCTGATTAGAAGACCTTGGGACAAACTGGAAGAACTGCCACCGAAACTGAATACGCGACGTGGATCATAAATATATCAGCAATTAAACAACATTTTCAATTTCTCTTCACACAATACGTCTCCTTGCAGTATCAATACTAATTCGGCTGACTTTTATATTTGATCCAATTGGTAGATAGGTAGCGGTGCACAGCTGATAGACAGGGACTTGTAGTTTTTAAAGATATTACTGATTTTCTTTGAATTAAAGAATGTAAATGTAAAGAATGTAGTTGAGAGAATAGTCAGGGGTTTTGGGTGATGGGAGACAATTCTATGGATTCAGAATTTCAATAGCTTACCAATTAAATGACGGATATACCTTTCTGTCTGTGATGTTTTACAAATCAGATATTAATGTGTAGAAGCAAAACATGTCAAATATTATAGCAATATCCTGTAAAATTATGTGAAAACATGAATAAAACTACACATCTTCAGATGTTATACATACATAAGTGTCCTACACTAATAATACAAAGTATAATTTGTTGTGTTAACACTTTAAACTTGACAGTTGTTTAACCCGCACCGCCTAGTGGTTAAAGCACGTTATTGAATATTTTTGTTGAATATGTTATATTTGATGAATTAAATATTAAGGGTACATACAAAATAGGGGGAAAGTAGAAGGTCAATGATAGAAATATAGAATATAAAAAATCAAGAAGATATTGTAAGTGATCTCTACAATAAAACAGTTAAGTGCAGGATGTACAAAGATATTAATAGGAGGATGTGCAAATCAGACAAACTAATTAACCTTTATTCAAACATTAAAGAATACTTTAGGTTAAGGTCTTCTTTTAAATAAGAAAAAAGCTTTGGGGGTATCTACAGATAAATATTAAGCCTGAGAAAGTACTCAACGTCTAATATATTGCTTTCCTGCAATGTTAACTATGTTGAAGCACTTATTTTAACTGATATATACATATTAATTATACTCTTATAAGATGTATGTAGATAGTACAAGAAATGTGCAGAATATGACAGTTTAATGGTGGAGGTATGCACACATATTGATAGATGTCTTGTTGAGGAACCTGCGACCCAAGTTTTTCATCATTGCATAACCACACCGTAGTTGTGTATATGCTATGTCAATAAACCTAAGAAAATCTTGAAATCTTGAAAGAGATGTGCAAAATAGCCATTATATACAGTCTTTAATTAACTATTAGTAGAGAATAACGAGTAATGAATATGCTTTATAGGGATCTGCAGATAAATGTTTAGTCTTTTCAAGCACCAACTATCAAATATCTCGCCTGATTGTTGGCACTTGACAATCACCTTCCCTGAATTGTACTCAGGTGTAACTAAAGTCTGATTTAAGGGCTGTTTATATTTCACATCATTAATCAGAATCTGCAAAGTAACTAAAATAAGTGGAGTAAAAATACCAGGTTAACCTCTGAATTGTAGTGGAGTAGAATTACAAAGTAACAATGAGCTGTCATGTGGGTATATTAATGCTGCCCATTATGGACACAAGCAATTTTCACCCATTTATTAATTATATGTTTTAAATTTGATAACATCAATGTGTTTATTATCCCCTAAACGTCCAGGGGTGTACACAGTTTAATACAATGGCAACTTCTAATTGTGGGAAAAACGAAAACGTCTGGAGCCGTTCAAGTCCAGTTTTGGATAGTCTGCCGTGGTTTCATTCCATTTCATAGAGCTGTTTGACGCTTGGTGTAACCTTGGCACACTGCCACTCCAACATCCAATCACAGAGCTTGAAGATTAATCACAGGGTTTGTCAAGCAAAGGGACTGTAGTCCCAAATAAGGGTTTCACCAACTACTCGACTAGTCGACTAGTCGAGTAGTTCTACCACTAGTCGGCGCTGTAGGCCCTAGTCGACTAGTCGTGAACAAAATGGAGGCAAACGTGGGAAATGAGGATGCCGACATTGGCGCTGAGGTGCTGCAAAATGCTCCAGCAAAACACGCCCGACATTCAGGGGTCCTCATTTTATGCGCAAATGCGGTGCACCTATGCACTCTACAGTTTCAGTTTTAGCTCCGGCGCTAAAAGTTCACGAGCGTGCTCCACTAGCACCCCCTCTTTGAACAGCTGTTTGGACCTCATTTCGAGAGCAACAAGAAAACACCGGTCAACAGTGGCGCGGATGAGCTACGGGATTACTGCCAGCAGACACCCCATATCCCCACAATGGATAACCCTCTGAAGTGGTGGGCACAAAACGCGAACCGCTTCCCCCGTTTAGCCCTGCTTTCCAGGAGCTACCTGGCTACACCAGCACCCCAAGTGAACGGATGTTTTCCCTGGCAGGCACCACTGTCACCCGACAGCGGTCAAGCCTCCTTCCCTCACATTTTGATGCTTTGGTCTTCCTTAACGCAAACCAAAAAACCTGGAAGGGTGGACATCCTTATCGAGGAGGACAGTGACAGCGAGTAAAGTGTTGCGCAATGCGCACTGGATTTACGTTGCATTTATGTTCTTAACAGAGTTTTTGCAGTAGATTTGGTGAGTCCAGTTACTGTTTTTTATTTAATCAGCCATGTAACCCATGTAACCCAAATTAAAATGCTGCTTTGTTAGTGTTTAACGTAACTGTATGCATTGCAATACAAAATACAGTTTTACACCTCTCTTTGTGTGTCTTTATTATGACGTAACAACTAGTCGACTAGTCGACTACTATTTTGAAAAACTTGTCGACTAGTAAATAATGGTAGTTGTGAAACCCCTAGTCCCAAACGATAGCTGAAGATTATGGGTAGTGTAGTGTCTTCGGCCATAAACTCAGAAAAAACTATTTATTTCTCCGAATGTTTTTTTTCTCCTACCTGAATGCATGCACAAGCCCACCGTATATAAGGTGGCCACTCCTCCCATTCCCGTCATCCTACACCTCTCTTCAGCGAGCAGCATAGGACAGACAGGGCCCCCGAGTAGAGGGCTCCGCCTGTGCTTATAAAACATGGGTTACCATACGTAACCCCTCGTTATATCTCTCACAGGCTATACACGTGCTGTCGTCCCACAACAACACTGTTCCATCTCACTGTCTCTGACCGGCTTTCTGGTTAGCAGCCGCTGCGCCTCACTCACCTCTCCCTCGGTCGTAACCGTGGAGAAGTTGGGGCTGCGGCTGACAGAGCAGACAGACGCGCTTACCTCGGAAAACAGCGCTGAGGGCTCCCACTGGGCTCACTATGCACCACCTCTCCCGAGTCCCTAAGGAGCACGGGGAGAGCGCAAGTGCCCCATGTCCCACACTCAGTCACGCTTACCTCGTGAAGAGCCTGTATGGACTATGACGTGGAGAGCTCCCCCCTCCTGCCCTAAAGCAGGGGGAAAGAGTCCTCCAGCCCCTATGGGCCCAGTGGGCGCCACGTCCCCCGGGACCGGGGGCCCGGGGAAACGCAAGCGCATTACTCCCATTACGCCCCAGCAAGCACAGATGATGAAAAGGAGCCAGACATGTCCAAGAGATAAAACTTTATGAAGGGGCCCTGGCGTTGACCAAGACGCCGCCGTGCATATGTCCTCCACACTCATGCCGTTAAATAAGGCGGTTGACACAGCCAAAGCCCGTGTAGAGTGTGCACAGACCCCGTGGGGAAGGCTCTCACCGCCTGTCCGTAGGCATGTGCAATGCACTCGCAGAGCCAGCCTGCCAGGCGTTTCTTGGACAGGGCTTTCCCGGTCATCCCGCCCCCGAAGAACGCAAACAGCTGTTCAGTGTGTCTAATGGCAGCCGCTCGCTCCACATAACATGCTAGCGCACGCACCGCGCAGAGGAGGTGCAATTTAGCCTCCCTAGCCCCACTATGGGGTGGAAGATTAAAGCCCCCCAACTGAATAGCCCTCGACCTGAACGCACTCCTTAGGCTCTTGGGCACAAAGGAGGGGTTCGGTCTGAGTGTCGCCCCGCTCCGGTCACCCTGGATCAACAAACAGCTTGGGTGCACCGATAGAGCGGTTAACTCGGACAATCTCTTGGCTGACGTTAAGGCAAGTAGCAACGCTGTCTTCCACGACAGTGCTTTCAGGGAGGAGAGCTCCAGAGGCTCAACTGGTTTTGTGACCAGAGCCTCGAGCACCAGCGGCAGGTCCCACTGCGGGGCGGAGGCGTGCACTACTGGGCGCAACCTCCTACGTGAAGAGCGTGTATGGACTATGACGTGGAGAGTTCCCCCCTCCTGCCCTAAAGCAGGGGGAAAGAGTCCTCCAGCCCCTATGGGCCCAGTGCGCGCCACGTCCCCCGGGACCGGGGGCCCGGGGAAACGCAAGCTCATTACTCCCATTACGCCCCAGCAAGCACAGACGATGAAAAGGAGCCAGACATGTCCAAGAGATAAAACTTTATGAAGGGGCCTGGCGTTGAACAAGACGCCGCCGTGCATATGTCCTCCACACTCATGCCGTTAAATAAGGCTGTTGACACAGCCACAGCCCGTGTAGAGTGTGCACGGACCCCCGTGGGGAAGGCTCTCACCGCCTGTCCGTAGGCATGTGCAATGCACTCGCAGAGCCAGCCTGCCAGGCGTTTCTTGGACAGGGCTTTCCCGGTCATCCCGCCCCCGAAGAACACAAACAGCTGTTCAGTGTGTCTAAGGGCAGCCGCGCGCTCCACATAACATGCTAGCGCACGCACCGCGCAGAGGAGGTGCAATTTAGCCTCCCTAGCCCCACTATGGGGTGGAAGATTAAAGCCCCCAACTGAATAGCCCTCGACCTGAACGCACTCCTTAGGCTCTTGGGCACAAAGGAGGGGTTCGGTCTGAGTGTCGCCCCGCTCCGGTCACCCTGGATCAACAAACAGCTTGGGTGCACCGATAGAGCGGTTAACACGGACTCTCTCTTGGCTGACGTTAAGGCAAGTAGCAACGCTGTCTTCCACGACAGTGCTTTCAGGGAGGAGAGCTCCAGAGGCTCAACTGGTTCTGTGACCAGAGCCTCGAGCACCAGCGGCAGGTCCCACTTCGGGGCAGAGGCGTGCACTACTGGGCGCAGCCTCCTGACCTGGGGGATGGTCACCAGACGCCGTTTGTGCCTCTTGGGATCCAAACGCAGGCTGGAGAACCACCTCTGCAGGCGGCTCATATGCAGTAACCCGAGCGGGACCACAACGTGAGCAGCCGCCATGAGACCCAGAGTCTGCATGATAGTCAAAGCTGTCACTGTTGCCCCCTCTCGCAGCCTGCGAACCGCCCGAAGCAGGGACGCGCGTCTGCTCTCTGACAGGCTGGCGCGCAGCGCGCCTGCATCGAGCACCAGTCCCACATACAACGCCTGTTGGTGAGGTATGGGGGTGTTCTTCTTCCAATTGATCGCAAAGCCCAACTTGGTTAGGTGTAGGATCAATTGGGCTGTGCAAAACATTGCCCGTTCCCTGGACCTGGCCATGACTAGGAGGGCGTCCAGATAAAAGAAAACTCTCATGCCATGGGCGCGCAGCGGCTGGACCGCTGTGGCCACACATTTGCTGAACGTGCGTGGGGATAGGGAGTAGCCGAACGGTAACCTGTTGTACTCGTAGGCTACACCCTGGAAGGCAAATACTTTCTGTGTTTTGGAGCAATTTCGACATGAAAGTAAGCGTCCTTCAGGTCGATGGTTGTGAACCAATTGCCTGGCTGCACCAATATGGAGATTCAGGCTGCGAAGATCCAGAATGGGCCTGAATTCTCCTGTCTTCCTGGGAACCAGGAAGTACAGGGAATAGTGCCCTTCCTCTCTGTCTTGAGCGCGCACAGCAGACGAATCTATCATCCCGAGAGGAAACCCTCGGGATGATAGATTCGCCTCTCTTATGCCTGTGAACGGAGGAGGGATGCTGCAAAACTGGAGTGAATAACCCAGTCTCAGCGTCCTGTCCATCCACTCCGTTAATAAACAGCTGCGCTTCCATTCCCCATAACACTCCGTTAGGGGATGTGCAATCAGCTGTGGAGCCGCAGTTATGAAACTGTGGTACTCTGTGGTGGCCCACTCCGCCGCCAAACCTTCAATAACAGGAAGATTGGCTCATGGGGGGCTGACACAGAAAGGGCAGATTTTCTACTGAGGTCCTTGAACGCACCGCGGCCCTCTTTGAAATCGACATTATGGGGAAATGTGGAATTGTGGAGAGAGATGACTCTTACTCTGGAATAAATGCAATTGTTTTTACTGAATGCATTTTTCACACACACATCACTCTAGAACTAGAGTTACAATACGTAAACCACCGTTCTTCTGCAGAGGTCCCTGAACGCACCGCGGCCACTCTCACGGGGGCCGCGCACCCGCACAGCGTTTTGACAGCACTTCCTGCGGTTAATCACACTCACATGCGCGCGCCCACTGGCTGCCTCCTATACTGGAGTTACAACTGGGGCAGCGAGTGGGGAATTGTGTCTCATAATGGGTGCCCAATTAACATCGTATGAAACAGCCTTGCCGATCTCAACGAGACATTATGGAAAAAGCGGAATTGTGGAGAGAGATGACTCTTACTCAAATACAATCGTTTTTACTGAATGCATTTTTCACACACACACCACCTTATGCCCCTGAATGGAGGAGGGACGCTGCAAAACTGGAGTGAGTAACCCAGTCTCAGTGCCCCGTCCACCCACTCTGTCAGTAAACAGTTGGGCTTCCATTCCCCATAAAACTATGTTCAGGGGACATGCAAGCAGCTGTGGGGCCACAGCTAAGAAGCTGTAGTACTCTCTGGTGGCCTACTCCGCCGCCAAACCTTCCATAACAGGAAGATTGGCTCATCGGGGGCTGACACAGAAAGGGCAGATTTTCTACTGAGGTCCTTGAACGCACCGCGGCCCGCTCTAGGGGGGGGGGGGGGGCGCACGCCCCGTCATAATGCCGTCCCTTTGAAATGGACATCATGGGGAATGTGGCATTGTGGGGAGAGATGACTCTTACTCTGGGGTAAATGCAATCGTTTTCACCGAATGCATTTTTCACACACACATCACACTAGAACTAGGTTACAACACGTAACCCACCGTTCTTCTTCGGAGGTCCCTGAACGCACCGCGGCCACTCTCACGGGGGGCCGCGCGTCCTCGTATTAACGCTGTATTTCATCCACGGTGAAACGCATTAATTGGAGATAGTGGCGAGCCGAGACTTTTAATATCTAGGCCCTCTGAACCCCCCCTTCCCTCAAAAAAAAAAAAGAAGAGTTATTACGTCACAGCGTATACTTCAGCGGAATATCAAAAACAATGGCCCGGGGTGCAAAACGCATCAATGACAGCGAGTCAGCGACCCTCTACCACACAAAACAACACCATTTATATAAACACCTATCATGACAGGGCACCCACAGCCAAGTAACAATTACAAATGAATTAAGTCGGCACGGCGGCCCACATTGAAAATTAATTAGGCCTACCTTTGATGATCAAATCACTTAAACACAAAGTCCATCCTCCTGTCCTTTTAGATGAAGTACTTGATGGCGGGCTCATGCAGCTGATCCTTTGCCACTCCAATTTATCATTGTAACTCAATCTTGAAAATGACTAGGTTATATCTATCGATTAGATTTATGATTCGAAAATGATAAAAGTAGGGTAGACATGTGGATATTATCCGGCTGAACAAAATGTGCATTTATCTAACAGGTTCGTTTTCCACAGACCTTATTTCGAGCTATTTTCCAAAATCCTATGGAGAAATCCCATTGCTTTTTTGTCGAGGGAACCAGCAGCTTACTTCCGGGTTTTAGGACGCGTCACTGCACTACTTTAGTCTAAGTAGTGGGTCTCAAACGGATGGTCATCATTTATGTAAATAAGTATTTCCAAGGCACACCTTTATATGATCATTATAGTTATATATATATTGTAAAAAATAAGAGAATAACAGGTATGAAATAATTCCAACTCATACGTCTATTATATGACAGTAACACAAAAATACAGAGTGATTTGTAAAATATGCATAAAGAAAGGTAAACCTGTTTACAGTTCTGTTTCATATGGGTGTTGAGAGATGATAGATCCTAATTTTGCTCTCAAAGTGCACCAGATTGATGCTTTTAACTTCAACATTTAAAATAAAAAAATCTTCCGGGGAGCATGCCCCGGACCCCCCTAGAGGAGGTTAGGTCCACCACTGGCCGGCCACACCCCCTGTCAAATTGTCCCACCCACATTGAGGATGCTTCCTACACCCATGTGTGAATGTACAGAGGGACCAACAAGAGACGGCATTTAACCCTTCACATTCCAACAGAAACTGAACAGGCAGATTCGAAAGATTTATTTCTTGGAAATGTTATTTTAAATACAATTAAATCAAGTTATTTTGGTAAAACTAATGAAAAATATATATTTTTGAATATTTAAAAAGAAATGTTTTTTTTTTATGTTTTCAAATATTATTTTTTAGAATATCTTAGGCCCTCAGGTACCTCATTCACACCAACGCAACTCCGGTTCAAGCTCCGTGCTAGAGCTTTTCAGGTTCAGAACCGTTTCTTCGGTTTAGCTCCGGTTCTTTTCACACCGCTCAGAGCCCGACTGGTGCTGCGTCATTGCGTCATGACGTAACCGTTTGCGTGCCTGCTTCATAAAGCCAAACCGCGCGGAAACCCCTCACAGCTCACACCGACAACAACAACAATAGCCGATCGTGTTGAAGCGCTACTCGTTTTGGTTTTGGAAAAAATCAGCGGTTGCCATCTCTTTCTGCAATTGTTGGAGAATTGCTTTGGACCGCGTGCTCCCCTCCAGCTTCCTCTGTACCTCTTCGGAAGACCAGATTCCCAGTAGGTAGCTGGTCTCTTCAGTGGACCACTGCTGCTTGTTAAGTTTCTCCATCGTTGTGTACAAACTGGATAAAACGCGGGCTTTTTGTTGTTGTTCAGGAGTTGATCCCGCCCCTGCCCCTGCCCCCGCCTCGACGTAAGCGTGACGTATGCGGTGCTTTTGCTCTAGCCGGAGAATTTTTTGGTGCTTGAAACGAAACGGATTCCGGAGCTAAGAGGCTGCTCCGCTGCGGTGTGAATAGGAAAACCCGGTGCTTTTCAAGCTCCAGCTCCGAACCGGCCCTGAAACACCGTTGGTGTGAATGAGGTAAGAGAGGGCCTAGAGGGCCCCGACGGCTCGCCACTGATCGGAGCTATTATACCAGGCAAGGTGTGTTTCTGACAACAGCCTATTGCCGCTATTGCCCGCGGGCAATAGCGTCTCTTGAACAAGGGCGCCGGAAGCAGGGGGGCCAGGGGGCCATTGGCCCCCCCACTTTACAGCCCTGCCCCACATTTTCGCAGCAGCGGATGCCGCGTAACACTGTACACATCCCGTTTCAATAATTCCCCTCTACTCTAAAGTCGCATCTAAAAAGAACGCGATCTGATCTAGCTGTGTATATTTTGTTATTTTTGATTGTTATATTCAATCTCATTAGCTACAGGCATTTTTGAAGCTTGTAAAGGGAAGATGACAGCTCTCACTCGCCGCTCTGCTCTTCCACAGCGCAGCTCCCCCTCCCTCCGCTGAAATTATGAATGTAAGCCGTATAGTAATCATAGATAACACGGCAGGGTCCGTTACAGTTTGTTTTCATCTGAATTCAATTAAACAAAGTATTGGCTTTCAGAATATTAAACTTGTTTCGGCAAATTCAGATGATAAATAAAACTTTGAAGCTTGTAACAGCCTAATTACAAGCGGAGAACGGAGTAATTTAACGTCACAGCAGGCATAACAACAGCCGGTGTTTCTCCTGAGTGTTTTCCCCGGGAAACAAACACAATATACACACAAACGCAAAAATACACATACACACACACACACACACACACACACACGCACACTCGCGAGCTTCCCCCAGACCAGTAATCCAAACGAAAATATTTTCCCTCCGTTACTACTTTGATCATTTGCTCCGCTAATAATCAATCAGATCGATGGATTCCAGAGAAGAGGAAACTTTAAAGGCCTTTTTCTCAAAATGATGACTCGGTGACAGTCATTATATAATGTGACATATTTGGCTTAATATTTGGAGAACAAAAACAATCCTGATATCATTAGAACGCTAGGAATCTCCTCTTTCCAAAAGTGTATACAACTCAAAATGTGTCTTCGGGTCAATGCAACTGATTTCGATGGAGCAGGTCACCTTGCATTAGGTAAAGCAGGCAGACATAACAGGAAGAATATGTTCATTTTAATCCAATCAAATAGGACATTGTCACACCATTCAAACAGGCTGGTTCCGACTGCGTGGAGGTTTGTTGTCGGGACATTGAGACGGGCAAATAAAAGCTTATTTGGGCAAAGAGAAAGGTATTTCAATGCAGAATGGTACAAAAACAGAGAGTGGTTCATTCTTTGCAAAACCACTAAACGAGCCTTGCCTTCTGTGAAATATGCAGATTTGCTGTTGTCAAACGGCTTGTAACTTTCTCCGAATGTGGAGATGACAGCTTTGTAAATACCGGAGTTAATAACTGGAACTTTTCACAGAGAGTGTGTTAAAAAAAAGTGCGCTTACTTCAGTCAAACAGCAGTAAACATTCAGCTTGTCAAACAAGAGCGTATTGAGCAGGAAAAAAGGAGAGATGGAATGATGGAGCAACTGCGCTGTCGTGTGTGTGGGCTGGACCTGTATAGTTTAATTTACAGGTAAGGAGTGAGCAGAGGGTAGAGTGGTCCATTCTTGTTCTGTTTTCTGTGACTATCTTCCTCCTGAACACCCTCTCAGACTATCAGACTCAGACTAAGATAGTTGCGCGCGCTACTAAAGAGACGCGTTACCATGGAAACCAAACAATGGTGTAGCTGTATTGAAGTCCGAATGGAAACAGTAACATTTGGAGCTTTATGTTAGAATGAAACAGGTCGTGACTCACAAATCAGATTTAGTCAGAAATCGGGAGAAATGCGGGAGAAATGCGGGATAAATATGACCCCGGGAGGAAAACGGGAGTCTCCCGCTAAAATCGGGAGGGTTGGCAAGTATGTCACATACACACGCACTTTTTGCACCCCCCACTTCTGAAATGAATCCGGCGCCGCTGCTCTTGAACCCGCACAGTGCTTTGACAGCACTTCGGTTTATTCCACTCACGTGCGCGCGCCCACCTGCTGGCTCCTATACTGGAGTTTACAGCGGGGGCGGGGAGTGTGGGACAGTGTTCTTTCCTCTGGGGATGAGCAAGAAGCAGCCACGCTGCGATTACTCCGACTCCCCCCCCCCCCCCCCGGGACATCACACGGCAGGCAGCGGCGGCGGCGGCGGCCACAATTTAGACCAAGCTACTAATTCGGCCTTGCAAAATAATCGCTCTGATCTGGTGTGTTGGGCATCTCTAGCAATGAGCGAGATGCCCAACACACCCGTGTTTATTTGCAGCCGCCCTGTCACGCGGCAGCGGGGCAGAGCTCTGTTCAGCTCTCTGCCTGCTGGCTGGGGCATAGGTTATAGAGCAGTGGTTCTCAACTGGTGGGTCGCGACCCAAAAGTGGGTCGTGGACCCGTTTCGAGTGGGTCGCAGATGTGTGAGTGAAGAAAAAAAATTGAAAAAAATAATTTTATTTTTTTTGGGAAAAAAGTCAAACTAATATGTTTAAGGCCCGATTTTCTAACGCTGTGCATGCAGTAGGCGTTGGACTGGAAGTACCGGAGACCATAAACGGTTTTGAAAACTTCTGTCACGTAGTGATCATCTTCTCAATAAAACATCTTTGCTGATGTTTTTTCGAGTCTTCTGGCCAATCAGAATCAAGATGGTTGCTGGAAGTCCCCAGGAGAATAGCTTTGCAGTAGAACAATTCTTTATACATCGGTATCGCAGCTGCCTTCATGTGACATCGTATTGACATTTTGCGATCCTGTTTTTGTAAATGTAGATATGTTGAAAAGCACTTGTTGGCCTGCAAGTTCCAGATCACTTGTTAGCAGTTCCTGATATATCCGCTCGGCTTTGGCCTTACCATCATGTGACTGTGCATATATCGTGGCAAGGTTTATTTTCCTCATAAGTGAGGAATGAGGGTAAAGAGCAATCACCTCCTGATGGAGACTGACTGCTCTGTCTAGCATGCTTTTCTTTCGGCGACTGTCACTGCAAAAGAGCCTCTTTTCATAGTAGCAGAGAGCAGCACGTCTCTTCAGATAACGCTCATCTGGATGCTTCTTCAGAGCCTCCTCTGCCAAATCAATGGACTCATCAACAGATGATATATTTTCTGTAAACCCATAGCAATAGTTTTAAACCACTGTAGCTGCTGACAGGACTTCTCAAAACCTTTGTGGCTAACTCATGTGCTCCATCTTCTATTCTTTCTCCTCTCATAGCACGTTGCCAAAGGTAGTGAGCAGCAAGGTACAAGTTCTCTGGATCCTGTTCTTGGGCAATTCTCATTTTCTCAAAGATGTCATCTTCCAGCCCTTTGCTGCTGTGCTTAGAAGCATATAATAACGCTAAGTCATGCCAGCTGTTCCACTCCACCATGTCCGGCTGCATCTCGATGGCTCTCTGGAAGTAATCTGCAACCAGTTTTATGTCGCCGTTGAACGTCATCAGCGAATAGGCTTTTTCAGCGTAGGTCTCCGGGTGGAGCTCCGTCTGGGATGGAGATGGGTATTTTTTATTCAGGGCGTCGACCTTTGACAGGTAGGCATCGCTCTCTGCTTGGTCTCCCAGGGAGTGGTGCAGCCAAGCCAGGTTCCCGTAGTTCACTACTAACCAGGGGCCCTCATCTGCGCTTCCTATACTGCAGAAAGCCTGTTTAGCCTTGTTGAAGAAACTTTCGGCGTCTCCACTGAAGCCCAGCCTGTACTGAATGAACCCCCGCAGGTTGTAGATGTGACCCAGCCATCTGTTTCCATTCTCAGTGCCAATGTCTAACAAGTTGTCCCTACAACTTAAAAGTAAACACCTGCTGAGGCCAAGATCCCAGGTGAAGTGGCACTGCAGGGCCTCCAGTCTGGACACCAGTGTTTGAGCAGCACTTATAAAAAATAACCAAGCTAAAAATAAATGTAAAACATCTTGAATAGTTTAATACAAAATGCCTCTGAAGTGTGCAACATTTGAATACACACTGTTAAACTAATGTAGAAGAAGGGAGAATGGAAGGAAGGAAGGAATGGACTAAAAAACACTGAATAGACGGATAGTAAATGATCCATTCCACTTAATCCCTGAAGATCATCATAAGTGAGGGTTAGAACGTAGAACGATTGGTAAGTGGGAGACTTGCCTTCGGGCTCAACTCCCCCTTCAAAAACACAACACATGCATTACTGCTGCTTCTGTTTCAATCTGCCTGTCAATCTCACACTCTACTTTACCCCTTGCCCATTAGCAAACATTTTTTTAATCCTTCACTACCTCACAACTCGGAGGGAGCATTCCACAGATTTCTGGCATAGACCCATGGCTTCAGACTTCAAGGTACTGACTCTCATCCTGACTGCTTCACACTCAGCTGCTAAGGGCCCAATGAATGCTGGACACCATGGTCTGCCAACAGAACCACATTTTCTCCAAATAGAAGAGGCACACTTATCAGGGACCTGGATTGGACAATCTCCTTTGGCAACTGAAATTTAAATTTGTGTTCATGGATATATTAAAGGTTATCAGGGAAAATCCCTGTGGAGGCCAGAACTCAGAC
Source organism: Dissostichus eleginoides (assembly GCA_031216635.1). Taxonomy (NCBI): domain Eukaryota; kingdom Metazoa; phylum Chordata; class Actinopteri; order Perciformes; family Nototheniidae; genus Dissostichus; species Dissostichus eleginoides. The sequence goes on along the minus strand of CM062270.1, from coordinate 9,720,616 downwards.
AGAGAGAAAACAGACGCAGCTTTCACTTTGGGTTTAAGGTGATGACTGTTTGAGATGAGAGCTCATAACTATGTTTTGTTTCTTTCTTGTTCAGCAAGCAGGGACTAGAACTTTCCTTTTGTTGGGTAACCCAGAGTTGTAGAAGGACAATATCTGAACCTTGAGCCTTGAAACTTTAACCTCTAATAAAGTTAATTAAAAATAAATATAGAATAGAAAAGCTGTAGAAGGAAGAGAGGGTTTGGAAACATTTATATTCAGATTCATATATTCAGATTCATACTGCTAATACCCTTGAACTCAATAAAACATTCAATAAATCCTTATGATACTCATTATATATTCTCACAATGATATATAATTCAAAAGCAGATACTCACCTCATCATTCAGCTGTTTCCTCAAATCAGTAGTTCTGTAAATGTTGGGATAGTTTTGCTCTTGATGCTTTGGGTCAGCTGCTGTCAGATCATGACATGACTTTGGGTCAGATGCTTTGGGTCAGCTGCACATCGGTGATGTGCCACTCCTGCTTTGCTGTAAATAATGAGAGATGTTGTTGAGCATGCAAATTTAAATGTTCCCACTGCCAAAACGCAAATGCCAGAGGCGAGGCATTTGGCTAACAAATACTACATTATTTTGGTCTTGTTGCACCTTCACTTTTTTTCCTTAGGAAGGAAACTAAAGCCAAATATCTAACTTGACTCCGCAAATGTTCTGTTTATATTTCCTCCAAATGTAACTCTAACTGTAACTTGATGCCATTATGGGTTAAATAATCAAACCAAAGATGCCACACTTTGAATGGCTGCAACCTTAAATGCAAGAATAAAATGTGACAAGCATGGAATCACGCCAGCACTTGGCTAAGGTTTTTTGCATTGTTAAAAAATTAACACAGATAAACCAATAACAGTTTAGATATCAAAGCTTGTCAAATTATGGTATGGAGTTTACAGCACACCAGTATGTGAAAATAATAGGTGAATGGATAGTAAATGCTAATATATACGACCAATAACATGAATATCATAAATAAAATGTATAAATGCAATGTTTCTGTAAGTTGTAAACGATATAAATAGTGCAAAGAAGTAACCATTGAATGAGTGGATATGTACTTAAGGTCAACATACTGTATGTATACAGGTCTATATACATAATTGTCATGATCTTAATTTGTATTCCCTGTTTTATTATTAAATGTATTTTGTCCTCGTGTCTTGTCTTGTTTTACTTCCTGTCTCTGTTTTCCCTCCCGTAACTAAGTAGGCCTACATTTACTCAAGTACTGTACTAAGGTAACATTTTGAGGTACTTGTACTTTACTTAGTTGAGTGTTTTCATTTTTATTATACTCTGTATTTCTACTCCACCACAAATAGGTATATCGTGTACTTTTACTCCACTACATTTATTTAATACCTTCAGTTACTTTGCAGATTTGGATGAATGATGTGAAATATAATCAACTCTTAAATAAGACTTTAGTTCCACCTGGAGTCAATTCACAAGCTACCCTGCAGAATACACAGTCATTAAACTAGCTGCACCTTTACCAGCTTTGAGAACACTTTAATGCATCAATCATTATAACCAAAACATATAATATATATTATTCTGAAATGGGCCAATCTGCATAATAAGTACTTTTGTACGTTAAGTATATTTTGAGGCTAATTCTTTTGTACTTTTACTTGAGGAACATTTTGATTGCAGGACATTAACTTGTAAAAGAGTATTCCTACACTGGTTCTTCTGCTTTTACTTAAGTACAAGATCTGAGTACTTTTTCCACCTCTGTTGTGCAATTCTTTGCACGTGCTACACCACTAAAAAAACAAACACTCATTTTAACATCAAAGTTCATCTTCTTTTATAGAAGCAGTGTCTTTCTGCACCCCTTATCCCTTGGGGAAATTCTCATACAGCTGTTTGTGTTTATTGCCTATCCATGTTGACTTCAAAGTGGAACATTTAAGCACCTTGTGTGCAGTACTGCTAAATGATCTATATAGAGTATATGCATGTATTAACCCTAAAGCAACCAAAAAGAAGTATAGGTTTGCATAATGCCTTTTTATTGTTTTTTACAGTATAGAGGCACTCTTGACATCAGTTGCATCATGCAATAATATTGAGGTTATACATCCATCATATATTGAAATACCAATCACACATTTGTATATTGCACGAATAAAAGCTCACAGCAAAGCACATTTCATAGTTATAGAGTATTTTAGCTAGAACGAACAGTGTACATGGAAAAAACATACACATAGTTTAAGGAAAACAACATGTCAACAACCAGTGTTATAAAGGATTTGGATTTCCTAAGTCGAGTGTAGGCTACTACTGCTGACAGTTTTTCAGTGCATAAGTATAAGCTTTTAGATATATCTTTAAACAGCCTCTGTCTACTACTCATGTGCAGACACTTGTTAAAACTGCCTTTAAAGTACACAGCTCAATAAATAAGTATATACAGATTATTTTTAGGTAGTGCAATACCTATGTTTTTTGCTGATTGTTCTCCCTGTGCTGTTAAGAACACTATGGCTCTTGCAGGTTTGCCAGACACTTCCTTATTTCTCCGCACATTCTGTCCCTGCCTTTGTCTCTAATGTTCTCCAGAACTTTGAAGCTGTTCTTACGAAAGAAGGATTGGTGCGGTATCGCTGCTGCCTTCATGTGACATCGTATTGACATTTTGCGATCCTGGTTTTGTAAATGTAGATATGTTGCGTAGCTGTTGAAAAGCACCTGTTGGCCTCCAATATCCAGATCACTTTTTAGCAGTTCTGATATATCTGATCAGCTTTAGCCTTACCATCATGTGACTGTGCGTATATCGTGGCAAGGTGTATTTTCCTCATAAGTGAGGAATGAGGGTAAAAAGTAATCACCTCCTGATGGAGACTGACTGCTCTGTTTAGCATGCTTTTCTTTGGGGGACTGTCACTGCAAATGAACCTCTTTTCGTAGTAGCAGAGAGCAGCATGTCTTTTCAGATAAGGCTCATCTGGATGGTTCTTCAGAGCCTCCTCTGCCAAATCAATGGCCTCATCAACAGATATATACTTTCTGTAAACCCATAGCAATGGTTTTAAACCACTGTAGCTGCTGACAGGACTTCTCAAAACCTTTGTGGCTAACTCACGTGCTTCATCTTCAATACTTTCTCCTCTCATAGCACATTGACAAAGGTAGTGAGCAGCAAGGTACAAGTTCTCTGGATCCTGTTCTTGGGCAATTCTCATTTTCTCAAAGATGTCATCTTCCAGCCCTGTCCTGCTGTGCTTAGAAGCATACAATAACGCTAAGACATGCCAGCTGTTCCACTCCACCATGTCCGGCTGCATCTCGATGGCTCTCTGGAAGTAATCTGCAACAAGGTTTATGTCGCCATTAAACGCCATCAGCGTATAGGCTTTTTCAGCGTAGGTCTCCGGGTGGAGCTCCGTCTGCGATGAAGATGTGTATTTTTTATTCAGGGCGTCGACCTTTAACAGGTAGTCCTCGCTCTCTGCTTGGTCTCCCAGGTGGTGGTGCAGCCAAGCCAGGTTCCCGTTGTTCACCACTAACCAGGGGCCCTCATCTGTGCTTCTTATTTTGCAGAAAGCCTGTTTAGCCTTGTTGAAGAAACTTAGAGAGTCTTCACTGAAGCCCAGCCTGTACTGAATGAACCCTCGCAGGTTGTAGATGTGACCCAGCCAGGGGTTTCCATTCTCAGTACCAATGTCTAACAAGTTGTCCCTACAACGTAAAAGTAAGGACCTGCTGAGGCCAAGATCCCAGGTGAAGTGGCACTGCAGGGGCTTCAGTCTGGACACCAGTGTTTGAGCAGCACTAATAGAAAATAACAAAGTTAAAAATATTTTAAAAACATCCTGAATAGTTTAATACAAAATGCCTCTGAAGTTTGCAACACATACCCACTGTTAAACTAATGTAGAGGAAGGGCGAATGGAAGGAAGGAATGGAGGACAAAACACTGAATAGACGGATAGTAAATGATCCATTTCACTTAATCCACAGCTCTTCCCCCAAACCTTGAGCCTTGAAACTTTAAAACTCTAAGAAAGGAAATGAAAAATAAATGTAGAATAGAGAAGGTTTGGAAACATTTATATTCATATTCATATATTCATATTCATACTGCTAATACTTTGGACCCTTGAACTCAATAAAACATTCAATACAACCTTATGATACTCATGAAATATTCTTACAATTATGTATCATTCAGAAGCGGATACTCACCTCATCATTCAGCTGTTTCCTCAAATCAGTAGTTCTGTAAATGTTGGGATGGTTTTGCTCTTGATGCTTTGGGTCAGCTGCTATAAAGTCGGTGATGTGCCACTTCTGCTTTGCTGCAAATAATGAGAGATGTTATTGAGTATGCATATTTAAATGTTCACATTGCCAAAACGCAAATGCCAGAGGTGAGGCATTTAACTCATAAATATTCAAACAAGTTCCTAATAGGTTAATGTAATATCCTCTAAAGTGTGCTATGTTTGGATAACCACATTTCATAGGGAGGAAGGGAGATGGATACAAATGGAGAAAATAAACTTGAATGAACAGGAACTTTGGAGAGAAGGATTTATTTTGTATTTGTGTTAGTTGCTGGACACAAAAGTAATTGAGCTCTACAAAGTGTACTGTGTTTGTGTTTGAAAAGCTAAACATGATTTAATATGCAGCAAGGACCAAAGTAACTTTAATGAAGCAGTAGTAAAAAGTGGAGGCAACATAATAAATAAATAATAAGGGAATTAATGGATAAAAAGAGTATCACAATAACAGAAGAGTAGGGAAAAGGGAGTTACAAAGAAGGTGACATAAGAAGGAAGAAAGGAAAGGCAGAAAGGTAAGAGATAATTAAAAAAAAAGGTAAGGAAGTAAGTATACAAGTAAGGTAAAGGGTGGTAGGAAGAAAGGTATGAAATTGAGCAACAAAGAGTCAAACAAAGCAGACAGGAAGTGTTACAGTGAATAAGGGAAATAAAATGGTTAATACAATTTTTAAATTGTAAACAGATGGATTCAGCATTTCTCCTCCTGCTGAAACACAACCTCGAATAAATTAATCAGTAATAGGCTTATTATTGAAAAAAGGACAAACATAATTTTAAAATTCCTTTTGACCTGGCATAAATCGAAGAGATAAATTAAGAATTAAGAAGGAATGGATTGGGTGATAACGCTCATATTTGTCCAATAACTCAATAGTAAGACATCCATTTTCCCAACGTAACTTATGATTTACTTTTACAGTGAAATCCAGAATCAGCAACTCACCTCATCATTCAGCTGTTTCCTCAGCTCTGTAGTTCTGTAAATGTTTGGATGGTTTTTGCTCTTGATGCTCTGGTATAAAGTAAGTGATGTATATCTTCTGTTTTGCTGTAAATGATGGGATGTTGTCGAGTACGGAGCTTTAAATGCTCACTGCTGATAAAACAAATGTCAGAGGCGGGGCATTAATGCATAAATCTCATGAACTGCCTCGTCACGCCTTGATTTTTGTTTTCGAGTAATGGAAACTAAATCTAAGGGAGTATTCCTTGCGTGCCTTTACTTTTGATTCCACATTTGATGGGTCAAATGTTCTGTTCAAGTGGGCAAAGGTCTTTTTCTTTTCTCCTTAAAGCCATAAGGGTCATTCCAGAATTGGAGGACATTTAGAAGTGAACACTTTTGAGAACCTTTTAATTTTCTGTTATGTATTTTAGAATAACCGGTTGTAAACCATCACAAACATTGATTTGTTCTGGGTCCCTGAACATGCACAACCTACTCCAAAACCATTTTAAGCTTTCATTTATCAGAAACAGGAACATAAACTGTACTGTGTGTGCTTCTAAGGTTGTGTCAAAGTGAAACTCATCCCTTAAGTGCATTAGGGCGTTCCCTTTTTCCAGAAAATACATTTCTTGAGAACTGAAACTAACTAACTTAATAACCATACATCGCTTATGATTGACATTCAGCCTCACCCTTTCTCATTATTTTCTACATTGTAGATTAATACTGAAGACATATATGAATATGATTTTGCCTTTTGCTTTGCACACTCTTGGCTTCTCTCAGTCAGCTTCATGAGGTCGTCACCTGGAATGGTTTTCCAACAGTCGTGAAGGACTTCCCCGAGGTGCTGAGCACTTGTTGGCTGCTTTTCCTTCACTCTGCGGTCCAACTGATCCCAAACCATCTCAATTGGGTTGAGTTGGGGTGATGGTGGAGGCCAGGTCATCTGACGCAGCACTCTATCACTTTCCTTCTTAGTCAAATAGCCCTTACATAGCCTGGAGGTGTGTTTGAGGTCACTGTCTCAAACCAGATGGGACAGCATGGCACTGCAGAATGCTGTGGTAGCCATGTTTGTTAAGTGTGCCTTGAATTTTGGGGGTTCCTCATGAGAGCCAGTTTCATCATAGCGTTCGATGGTTTTTGCGACTGCACTTGAGGATACATTCAAAGTTCTTGACATGTTCCGGATCGACTGGCCTTCATTTCTTAAAGTAATGATGGACTGTCTTTCTCTTTACTGAGTTGAGTGTTTCTTGCCATAATATGGATTACAACAGTAGTCAAATAGGGCTTTCCACTGTGCACTAACCCTACCTCTGCACAACACAACTGATGGTCTCAAACACATTAAGAAGGCAAGTAATTCCACAAATTGACTCTTAACAAGGCACACGTGTTCATTGAAAACCATTCCAGGTGACGACCTCATGGAGCTGACTGAGAGAAGCCAAGAGTGTGCAAAGCTGTCATCAAGGCAAAGGGGGGCTACTATGAAGAATATAAAATAAAAATCATTCTGGTTTGTTTAACACTCAACTTATGTGTTCTTTCATAGTTTTGATGTTTTCAGTATTAATTAATTAAACACAATTAAAATAAACAAAAAACATTGAATGAGAAGGTGTGTCCAAACTTTTGACTGGTACTGTATTTCAGTTACTAATTAAGAGGGAACATGAACATGGTTTGCTAATATTATTGACATTAAAACATTTTTGGTTCTGTTGTTTGGATTTCATAGTGTAACTATGTAACTGTTTCCTATTTAACTGCAGTTTTATCCTAGCAATGAGCTCTGCCTGCATCTCTCTCTCAGTGTCATCGCCATCAGCTTCATCTGATATTGGTACGGAAAAAGTCAAGTCAACTTTAATGTCAATCTTTCAGTTTGTGTGTACAGACAGAGAGATCGAAATGACGTTTCCAACAATCCCTAATACAAAAATACAATTATACAGTATACAGATATGTATAGAAATATGTATAAAATATGTATATCCTATATACACAATCAATCAATCAATCAATCAATCAATCAATGTTTATTTATATAGCCCAATATCACAAATGTTACATTTGTCTCAGTGGACTTCACAGTTTGTACAGAATATCAGTAGACAATACGACACCCTCTGTCCTTAGACCCTCACATCGTACAAGGAAAAACTTCCAGAAAAAGGAAAAACCCCACAGTTTAAAGGGGAAAATGGGAGAAACCTCAGGGAGAGCAACAGAGGAGGGATCCCTCTCCCAGGACGGACAGACGTGCAATAGATGCCTTGTGTAAATTGAGAAGATAATACATTTACAACATAGGTAGTCCAAATGTTTGGAAATGCATGTGTCTATAATAAGAAGATGAATCCACGAGGATATCCATCCAGGACTTATGATCCAGGACCACAGCAACAGGCACAGCCACGACTCAAGATCCAGGGCTCGCGATCCAGGACTCAGGACCACAGCAACAGGATCAGCCACGACTCAGGTTCCCGGCGTAGATAGACACCAAAAAGAAATTTGGGGAAGCTGGGTTATTCGGAACATGAGAGTACACAGGTACAGACAGAGAGAAGGAAGAAGTAAAGTAAAGTGTCCCCCGACAAACTAAGCCTATAGCAGCTAAACTAGGGGCTGAATCTAATCAGCCCTAACTATAAGCTTTATCAAAAAGGAAGGTCTTAAGCGCACTCTTAAAAACGGATAGGGTGTCTGCCGCCCGAACACAAACTGGAAGCTGAATCAACAGACACATTTACACATATACACACATTAAGATACAAAACACAACAATCAATATATACAAAATAACAGTCACTTCAATATCAATATCTTTGGGAATGTACATTAGTGCAAGATTTGTCCATAGAATGTGCATTTATTGCAAGATTGTCCATAGCAGCGTAAAAAAAAAAGTGTGGATTTGAGTGTCTGAGTCTGTGTGGGGAGTTATGGTCCAGTGGGGGCAGGGGGAGAGGGGGGAGAGGGGGGAGGGAGGGGAGAGAGTTCAGCCTCCTGACAGCCTGGTGGAAAAAACTGTTCTTTAGTCGGGTGGTGCTCGACCTCAGGCTGCGGAACCTCCTCCCTGAAGGCAGGAGGGTGAAGAGGCAGGTGGAGGGATGGGTGGGGTCACCAGCGATGCTGAGTGCTCTGCGGGTGAGGCGGATGTTGTAAATGTCCAGGAGTGATGGGAGTGAGGCACCGATGATCCTCTCAGCTGTGTTTACGATGCGCTGCAGGGTCTTGCGGTTCGATGCTGTGCGGCTTCCGAACCACACCGTGATGCAGCTGCTGAAGATGCTCTCAATGGCGCCTCGGTAGAAGGTGAGCATGATGGGGGGGGGGGAGCTTCTGCTCTCTTCAGTTTGCGGACGAAGTAGAGGCGCTGCTGGGCTTTCTTGGTGATTGACGTGGTGTTGTTACTCCAGGAGTAAAATGTAATCATTACATTAACAACTAATTATGAAATAACATTATTCAACAACATGTTTAAGGAATACTTTTGTCATCATCATCTGGTGCTTGGTTCTCCCTGTGAAGGACACTGCTATTATCTCCACCTTTGCATAGGAAAAAACACGAGGAGCACAACTTATTTTCAATTGATTCTAGTGTCACAGTACATTATATTAACTGTATAATGGCCTAAAGTGTACTTAACGTATGCCAATGTTGGTGCTTTTGAGGGAGATCCAGTACTATAGTTGATTATAGTTACAGTAATGTTTCCATGCTGTGACGAAACATCAGACAGACTCAACTTGCTGGATGTCTACATGCTTTATTCACTAGGCTTGCTTACACCCGCGCTGTGTGCATACACTGTATAAATTCTGCATCTTGTTATGCTATTCTATCGTACTGTCACCAGGTGGCACATAATAAATTGAGAGCACAATACATTTTCATGAATATCACAGTTACTTTATCACTTAGTTGCCCCTATATTGGCCCCACGCAAAGTTATATGATGAGGCCCTCTGTGTCGCGAGCGTCGACGTGGGGGGGGGGGGCTGTGCTAGTGGAGCCTCGCAGCGGCGAAACTGTGCCGCGCCTACAATAATTGCGCCGCATAAGCACATAGTTGCGCTGCATTTTCGGCTCAGATGAGGCCCCCTCCGCGAGGTGAGGCCCCACGCAGTCTGCGTGATCTGCCTGTAGGGAGTAGCGGCCCTGGGCCTAATACAAATATTATTTTCTCCCATTTGTTCAGGCCCAGTTCCAGAACAAAATGACTCTGGGTGCATCTGAGATTAGAGGGGTGCACCAGTAGTAGGCTCACGTTAGCTACAGTGACCGGCAACAACAAGGAAAAATAGCATTGATGTTATTGTCACCAATGAACAGATTATGGCATGTTTTATGTTTTGAAACCAAGCAAGCGAGAACATTTCAAGTGTGTTAAAAGTACTATCCTGAAATATCTAATCCAGTCCAAAGTGGCATGCAACTTCTGGCAAAGAAAAGCACAAAAGCTTCAAAACTGTACTGATAAAATAAATGAGAACATATTGTAAATCAAGGCAAAGATGATTTGAACCAGCTTGCAGTTCAAAATGGCAAACATTGAAAGGCAAAGTTATCTGGGAAGAGAATATTTACTGTGCTTGAAAATTGGGATCACATCATGATGTGAGGATGGCTTTGTGACGTGGAGAACATTTCAGCTGCAACATTAGCTCGTTGATAGGCTTGGGATACGAGATAAGAGTTTGATATGTGTGAGGTGTAAAACAGAACAGTATTCTATACAAAAAACAACAACTTTTGACTACAGTGCAACACAACCCACTTTTTGATAAGATGTGGCAGAAGATTTGAACTAGATTTGAGAGGTATTTTTTACATTGTCATTCACATTGTAACATGTACAGCTTGCCATATATGTTGCCAATTTTTATGTGCAACCTTCATGGAGAGGAGAGTGGAGACGTTCCTGTAGGAGCTTCGAAGATAGTGGCATACTGGAACCACCAGGGGGCACAGGATCATTATTGGACAGGGTCAGATGTCAAAGGTTCAACTATGCCCATAATAAATTGTACATGATTCGATTTTCAATAGATAAACTAGGCATACCCCCAGAACAACAGTATTACTTACATTAGCCAACAACTTCAACAGCTTATGTTACATAATCATTTCAAAATAAATATAATACATATAATTGATACAATAAAATCACTAAAGTGATACAAAAATATTTCTTACCCTCAGAAGAGCTGTAGCATCCTGGAAGCTGAATCTTCTCAGCAGTCTCTCCTTCCACTCTCCAGTGAACTTTTTGGTCAGGTCCTTCTCAACAGGCTCAACAGGTATCTTCTCAAAATGTCCTGTGTTGTCCAGATTTGGTCTGATTGGGTAATTTCCTCCTGCAGAAACCGCCTTGCCACAGCAAACCCAGCTTCCTTCATTTCTGTCCCTGTTAAGTCAAGCAGTGGTCTCACTTTATTTGCATCCATGAAATATTCTCTCCCTGGGTGTAAGGTGCACAGGGCCTCTACTAGTTTGCTGTTTCTTTCGCCAAATCTAGCTGTCATTTCTCCCACTACAGAATCCAGAGTACTGAAATACAGTTTTTTACATTACAATTTTACACTCTGTCTTCTCTCCCAATCCTTCCGGACGGTGACCAACTGTGGTGTCTACCACATAGTCTATCAAGTGGGACATTACTCTGCCTCGTTTCTTTGGAGGGCGTGCTGCAAGAGGTTCTGCGGTCTGTCTGTCTTTTGTGAATTTCTCCCAAAGTGTGTCAAACTGACTGTCACATCTCAGTTCCTCCACACACACCAGGGCGCTTTGGACCAGTCTGACACCAGTGTAGAGGTCAGTGGATTTAGCTTGGAGTGCAGTGTTGAAAAAAAACTGCACTCAGGAAGCCAGCTCGTACTCGTACAGTACCAGCCCACACAGCCATGGTTCCGTGCTCCAGTGCCGGCCCACACAGTCATGGTACCGTGCTCCAATACCATCCCACACAGCCATGGTTCCGTGTTCCGGTTCTGTGCCCAGCAGCCATGGTACCTGCTCCAGTACCGGCCCAAACAGCCATGTTTCCGGCTCCAGAACCGGCCCATACAGCCATGGTTCCGGCTCCAGAACCGGCCCATACAGCCATGATCCAGGCTTCTGTTCCGATCCCAGCAGCCATGGTTCCTGCTCCAGTACCGGCCCATACAGCCATTGTTCCGGCTCCAGAACCGGCCCACACAGCCATGGTCCAGGCTTCTGTTCCGGTCCCAGCAGCCATGGTCCCGACTCCGGCTCCTCGTCACCTGTTGACTCTCCGGCCGACGCCAGCTTCCCGTGTCCTGTCGGCGTACCGGCCGACTCCAGCTCCCTGTGTCCTGTCGGCGTACCGACCGTCTCAAGTTCCCTCTCAAGTTCCTTCTCAGGTACCCTCTCCAGTCTCTTCTCGAGTCCCCTCTCAAGTCTCCTCTCGAGTTCATTCTCAAGTCTCCTCTCGAGTTCATTCTCAAGTCTCCTCTCGAGTTCATTCTCAAGTCTCCTCTCCAGTCTCTTCTCGAGTCCCCTCTCAAGTCACCTCTCAAGTTCCCTCTCGAGTCCACTCTCAAGTTTCCTCTCGAGTCCCCTCTCAAGTCACCTCTCAAGTCCCCTCTCAAGTTCCCTCTCAAGTCCCTTCTCGAGTCTCTTCTCGAGTTCCCTCTCAAGTTCCCTCTCGAGTTCCCACTCAAGTCCCTACTCAAGTCCCTACTCTATGTCCTGTGCCGTTGGGGGTCCCGCCGACTACTGTTCTGCTGGGGGTCCTGCCAACCCCATGTCCTGTTCTGTTGTGGGTCCCGCCGACCACTGTTCTGCCGGGGTTCCTGCCAACCCCATGCCAGGTTTCGTTGGGGGTCCCGCTGATTACTGTTCTGCCGGGGGTCCTGCCAACCCTATGTCCTGTGCCGTTGGGGGTCCAGCCGATACCTGTTTCGTCGGGGGTCCTGCGAACTCTGTGTCCTGTGTCGTTAGGGGTTCCGCTGAGGGTCCTGCCAACTCCATGTCCTGTGTCGTTGGGGGTTCCGCTGAGGGTCCTGCCAACTCCACGTCCAGTGTCGTTGGGGGTTCCGTTGAGGGTCCTGCCAAGTCCATGTCCTGTTTCGTTGGGGGTTCCACCGGATTTCCTGCCAACAACATATCCTGTCCTGTTGGAGGTCCCGCCGAAACCTGCTCCGCCGGGTTTCCTGCCAAAACCATATCCTGTCCTGTTGGCGGTTCCGCCGACACCTGCTCCGCCGGATTTCCTGCCAACACCAGACCCTGTCCTGTTGGGGGTCCCGCCGACACGTGCTACGCCGAGGGTCCTGTCGACACCAGCCCTTGCTCCGTCGGGGGTCCCACTGACACCAGCCCATGTTCCGTCCAGAGTCCCGTCTACGCCTGTCAGGCCAGGGGTCCCACCAGCTCCTGCTCTCGATCCCAGTGCTCCGGCGATCCAGCTGACACTGGAGGGGTCCCATTGCAGCGTACGTCGTCCTCCGGAGCTGTCCCGTCGCCGCCTTCTTGCCCGACCTTGTGCCCGGCCTCCTGAGTTCCCCAGCGGCCTTCGCCCTCGAGCCCGGCCCCCTGAGTTCCCCAGCCGTGGTCTTCGCCCCTTTTTGAACTCTGCCTTGCCCCCGGGCCGTCCGCCCGAGAACCCCACCATGAACTCTGCCTTTCCCCCGGGCCGTCCGCCCGAGACCACCTCCTGTTCCTCTGCCTTGCCTCTGGGCTGTCAACCCAGACCCGTCCTCCGGACCCCCCCCACCCACCCGTTTGGGAATGTTGGACTTTGTGTTGCACGTCTGGAATCCGTCCCTTGAGGGGGGGGGGGGGTTCTGTCATGGTTTTGGATTGTTGTTTTCATTTTCCACCTTTTATTTTGAAATGTTTTCCTCCTTGTGTCTTTTAAGCATTTGAGACTGAGGACTATGTACAAAAACTTAAAAAGAATGGCATTAGCAATACATGCATACATATATGTATGTATATATACATATGATGAATATAATATATATATATATATATATGTAGGGAAATATATATATATATATATATATATATATATGATAGAATAGATAGAATTGGAGGGATGAAACCCTCTTTACTGGTCACACATGCAGAGCACACAGCACACACAGTGAAATTTGTTCTCTGAAGACTGCTGCTCCAGGGGGGAGGGCAAAGCCAGCGAGTCGGACGGGAGTAAGTTAGTGTCTACGACGGCGAGTAACGTAATGTCCTCATCTGAACTGTTACTATTTTCTGCAGTAGTTGCAGTGTTATTGGCGATAAGGGATGGTTGTTTTAACCATTTTCATATGTCCATGACTGCTGTGTACGCACTTTGCAAATGACGAATGCGTAGCGGCACAGGTCATGCGCACCTGACATAATAATGTTACTTACCGTTTATATTGACAAAAGAAATGCAGCAGACAATGTTATTTAACCAGAATTACAATTTGTTTTATTTTCAATAATATTATTATTATTGTTATTATATATGTAATATGTTTCACTCCCTTCTCATTTTCAATAGAGGGTGCATAAAATTGGGGTTGCAATGCATGCCTACGCACCATGGCAGGCCCGGGCAACCAGTAAGAAAATAAAATGTTGAACTTGAACTTTAAATGAATACACTGTTCTAATTTAAAGCTGCTTTATTCTGAAAACCGGATGTTCACACACTCGTCTTCTGGTTTTCGCAAGTAAATATCCTCAATTTCGGTTAGCCTTAGCATGTAGCTAATATTATATTTTGTGTACGTGAATTTAAGGAGAAATGACACGTGGTGTTGCACACTAAACACACTGTCTTTAACCCTTGGCGCACAGCCACTCCAACATCCAATCACAGAGCTTGAGGAGTAATCACGGGGTTTGTCAATCAAAGCGGATGTTGTAGTCCCAAACGATAGCTGAGGATTATGGGTAGTGTAGTGTCTTCGGCCATCCTAAACTCTGAAAAAACTATTTGTTTCTCCGAATCGAAGGTTAAAAACACAAAAGCATTGTACACCATTTAAACCATAAACCATGTAAAATCATTTGACAGTGAGGGGAATACTTCCGGTTTTATTATGAAAACGTCGAGACCGGAAATACTGTTTTCACCCCGTGAGGGTTGACGCCAACTTTACATGGACGCTGCCGCATATACACGTTCTCCTGGCGAGACCTCAAATCGTCTTCGTAATATCTATCAAACTATAGATCCTACACATCCACTGGACGTGGATTCTAAAAGTACAATATACACTTCTCGCTAGAAATGTAATCAAAAAGCATTTTAATGGCCAAACTATCCTACAATTTAGGATTTTCCAGAGAGGGTTATTTGTGAATATACGACCCACCGGAGCGTTTGCCGTCCCGAAAATGTTCCCGTTTTGGAATGTGCGTTAAAAAACATAGAGCAAGGTGAAATTAAATGTTACATGTCAGTAAAAACAGAGTAACAGGGTGTTTCTCAATGTCGAGGACGCTTGCTTGGAAGCACATGTCTTCCGAGTCACTTTCTTCAGAAGCTAGGCAAGAATCCTTCCTGGCATTCAGAAAACGAAGAGTGGAACAGGCGAGCAAGTGTGCAGGTGTGCGTCATATGAGAGGCCCCGCCTTACATTTTCCGCCACAGATTTTGTGAAATTGGTTCTGTCTAGCTCTATTTTTTTAAACATCTATTTCTATCATTTCTCATATGGACAGCAAGTCTAAATAACTTCAACAAACACAGATTTTCTCTGCACCTCCCAAAGAAAAGATGAGTCAGTCCATAAGAATTTGAAGTATTGTTTAATTGTGAATAAATAATGTGATCAGATTTTTTTCAATATTAGTTCAAAGTAAAAAGTGGCCGAGCTGCAGGGTTTTATGTCATTGCCATGAGTGATCATGAAAGCAATATTTGAATTATAATGAAACATAAATCGTTACTGGTTTACAGCTCTTTTACACAAAATTGGCTAAAAATATATACCAAAGATATAGTGCATAGTATTTGGAAGAGAGTTTTTTAATAAAAGTTTTCAAACAAAAGCCCAAAAGTCAACTAAAAAGTGTTGCTCGTTATAGTTCAAAGTTGTTCAATCCCTATTGTTTTCTACCAAAGAAGCCAAAGTTACTAAATCTTGTCTAAATACAAGCAAGTGATGACTTTTCCTAGAAGTATAGAAATATAGTTTTTACCACGTTTGAATCAGGAACTAGGATTTCACAGAAAAAGCTAATCAGTTTACAAATCTGTTCAAACTGTCACAGTTTTTACTGGTATATGATATTTTTTTGTCTGAATCAAAAGACTCTCACCAAAGAGTCTTTACAGTAGTTTTATGTATCACATCATTTTCATCAGCACATAGAGTTTGACTCAAGCTTTTCATAGAAATGACATCTTCAAATCTACATTAGATTACAGTAGATTTTTTTTTTTTTAATCATTTTCCACTTTGGAAAGAATACAAACAAAACAATCTCACATCAGGGTCAATTCAATATTCTGGAGCATTCGGTCCTATCACATGATCGTTAGCAGATGAACAAAACAGATTGGAGTCACATGACACTGTTCACGTTTTATCAGTATTTAACATGATGTGCTTCATTCTAAGTAAAACAATCTGAACCGCTTGTTTAATTGGTTCCGTTCAAAGTCCTTTTTTTTGTCTGTTTTACATCACAAAGTTTCTCAATCTCAATACCTTTGCGAGATCTCGCAAAACCCCTTTGTGAGATCTCGCAAAACCCCTTTGCGAGATCTCGCAATACTTTTGCGCGATCTCGCAAAACCTTTCATTTAGCTCAATAGGAGCTTTCACACCGCAGTACTTTTCCCAGTTTAGTTCCGATATAGTTCCAAAATGTTGCGTTCACACCAAAAAAATCCGGAACTAAAATTAGTTCATGAGAACCGTTTTACCCCCTTTTCCGTCCCTTCTAGAGAGCAGGGACTTTCGTGGGAGAAAAAGGTTCCTATTTCTGATTGGCTGGGTGAATTGCAAACCACGCCCCGTAAAACTCAAAAAATGTTTTGTGAAGCCGCCATTTTATTATCCTCGCATTAGCATTATTAGCATTAGCCCAGCGCACAAACAAAGAGAGACTAATTTATGGCAATACAAAATAAAACATGGGAGCGGTGGAGATGAGGAGGTGTCGGCATTCTGGCGATTTACTCGGAAGGCTTCAGTAGAAGCTGCTGGGAATCCCAGCAGCTTCTACTGAAGCCAGCCCCCAACTCCGGGGACTTCCGGCCGTGGACTTCGGGTGGCAGTATACGCCGTGAAGTTGTTTGCGGCCTGCCAGTAAACCCAAAGCAGAAGATGAAGAAGTGACGTCAGCGGCTTCATTTGCCTAATCCTCCCCCAGGACTTATTCCGGTGTGAACGCGATCTGTACTTAGTTCATGAGAACTAAAGAGTTCTCATGAACTAAGTTCTGATGAACCTTTGTGGGAAAAGTACTGCGGTGTGAAAGCGCCTATTGTAGGCTACTTCAGTCAGTTCGGCAACACAGAAACCACAACAATGGAGCGGTTCGTCGATTTTTACTTTGAGCTTGACCTAAAATATAAAGATATAACATCAGTGCTTGGCAATAGGCACGGGTTTCACATAAGTGAAAGACACCTCAAGAGAACACTCAGAGCGAGGGGACATGCACGTCGCAAAGCATACTCTGAGCTGAGTTATTGACAGATTCGAATTTCGCGGATCAATAACTCACAAACACAACGTTGTAAAAATACAAACAACATGACTTTACAATCATAGCAAGGGAGACAACGAGCTACAGAGTCGTTTTTATGAGAACAGTTCGATACGCGCCGTCATCCAAGCTAAACAATCTGCAGCTGGAGGAGAGAGGAGTGCTTAGGGACCGTCTACAAACTGCAACGCCGAAAAATATATACTCCTAGAATAATTCAATAACTTCCTTTTTTTAAGATGTAGTGCTACCAAAATCTCTTAACACATCAATGGTTATGTTGTTGTTACAGTATAACACTTATTTTGAATAAATATGCTTTAAAATATTTTCAGGCTTTTTTATTTCAAACTATTTGAAATTACTTTGACATTTTACAATGTAGTGCAACAAAACATCTTTCACACATCAATAGTACATTGCTGCTCATACTACATCAGGGTTGTCCAAACTACGGCCCGGGGGCCAAATGCGGCCCGAGGGCCATTTTGAATCGGCCCTCAGCTAATTAAAAAAGTATAATGGAATATGGACCACAAATTAAACTTGTGCATGTCTTATATTGCACTTCTTAAACATATATGTGTTAATAAGCCCACATTTTCTAACAAATCTAAGTTGATAAGAAAAAAGCTCAATAATTTATTTACATAACATATATTTCATATTTCCTCTTATTATAAGCAATCTGAAGCTTCTGTTTTAAGGAATGATCTGCCAATAAAATAAATGAAACCCTATGGAGAGCTGTGATGTAACCGGTTTTTTTCTTAGTTTGATTTGTTAGAAAAGGTTGGCTTATTAACACATATACATATATATTCAAGAAGTACAATTTGGCCCCTGGGCCGTAGTTTGGACAACCCTGATGTAGTATGAGCAGCAATGTACTATTGATGTGTGGAAGGGGTTTGGTTGCATTACATTGTAAAATGTCAAAGTAATTTAAAATAGTTTGAAATAAAAAAGCCTGAAAAATATTTAACAGCATATTTATTCAAAATAAGTGTTATATTGTAACAACAACATAACCATTGATGTGTTAAGAGATTTTGGTAGCACTACATCTTAAAAAAAGGAAGTTATTGAATTTTTTTACGAGTATATTTTCGGCGTTGCAGTTTATAGACGGTCCCTAAGCACTCCTCTCTCTCCTCCAGCTGCAGATTGTGACCAATTATTGATGTTTAGTACTGTTCTGATAAAAACGACCCTGTAGCTCGTTGTCTACCTTGCTATGATTGTAAAGTCATGTTGTTTGTATTTTTACAACGTTATGTTCATGAGTTATTGATCCGCGAAATTCGAATCTGTCAATAACTCAGCTCAGAGTATGCTTTGCGACGGTGCATGTCCCCTCACTCTGAGTGTTCTCTTGAGGTGTCTTTCACTTATGTGAAACCTGTGCCTATTGCCAAGCACTGATGTTATATCTTTATATTTTAGACCAAGTAAAAATCGATGAACCGCTCCATTGTTGTGGTTTCTGTGTTGCCGAACTTACTGAAGTACCGCTGACTGGCGGTGGGAGGAAGCGTCCAGGCGGAGAGAGTGGCTTTTTCCACCCAGGACGCAAGGGTGAATCCCGCCTCCTCCCTCTTCGATGCAAAGATCATGAAACATTCAAATGTTAATAAAAATGATTGCATGTATCCCAGTCTAAGTGTCATTTGTCTCCACAATTCCACACTTCCACATAATGTTAACCGTACAGATTCCCCACTCGCTGCCCCAGTTGTAACTCCAGTAAAGGAAGCAGCTAGTGGGCATGCGCAGGTGAGAGTGATAAACCGCAGGATATGCTATCAAAGCGCTATGCGGGTACAGGGGCATTATGGCCGGCGTGTTATTGTTAGGAGCCACACCACGCCTAGCGTGAAGACTCCAATTAATGCATTTTACCGTCTGGGTAAGGGCTGCATTATGGCGGAGCGCGCGCTCCCACGAGAGCGCGCTGCGGTGCGCTCAGGGACCTCAGTAGAAAATCGGCCCTTTCTGTGTCGACCCGACCCCCACAGCTGATTGCTTGTCCCCTAACACAGTGTTATGGGGAATGGAAGCTCAGCTGTTGTTAGAGCCATTTTCCTTTCGTTATTATTGTCTGAATGTTAGGCTTAATAATAATATAAATTAGATTAAACTCTTGATTATCAGGTATTTTTGTGAGTCACACTATGGTTTAAAATGTATTAATTTAAGGCTCACTTACTTGTTATGATATGTGCGTCAGTATCACGTGCATGGGTATATGCCTATATGGTAGGTTGAAAGGACACAGCTGATGGTGATGTGACAGGGAAGCGGAAAAGTCTTTTGACCGTGTTCTTTATGTTCTTTTTGAGACTGATAACTTTATTTTACTATGAAGCGAAGAAATGTGTCCTGTTTGTATGTCGTCTGGACCATTGAATAAAGCTCATCTAATTCAACAACGATCTCCGCTTAATTGTTTGGAAACAAAGAGAGGCGCGTCAAAACCCAAACCCCGACAGAGGTGTCTATTAAATGTAGACTAGGATAAAAACGCCACCACAGCTGTGTATTAACAGAGTGGATGGACAGGACGCTGAAACGAGGTTACTCACTCCAGTTTTACAGCGTCCCTCCATTCAATGGCATAAGAGAGGCAAATCTATCATCCCAGGAGGAGATAGGTTTCCTCTCGGCAGAGATTCAGGCCCTGGTGCAAAAACAGGCGGTGTCTGTTGTGCACGCTCAGCACAGAGAAAAGGGTCTTTATTCCATGTACTTCCTGGTTCCCAAGAAGACAGGAGAATTCAGACCCATTCTAGATCTCTGCAGCCTGAATCAGCACATTGCCTGCAAAAAATTCCATATGTTAACTATAAAACAGTTATTGGACCTAGTGCAGCCGGGCACTTGGTTCACAACCATCGACCTGAAGGACGCTTACTTGCATGTCGAAATTGCTCCAGAGCACAGAAAGTATTTGCGTTTTGCCTTCCAGGGGATAGCCTACGAGTACAACAGACTACCGTTCGGCTACTCCCTATCCCCACGCACGTTCAGCAAATGTGTGGCCACAGCGCTTCAGCTGCTTCACGACCATGGCATGAGGGTTTTATTTTATCTGGACGACCTCATAGTCATGGCCAGGTCCAGGGAATGGGCAATGTTTCACACAGCCCAATTGATCCTACACCTAACCAAGTTGGGTTTATCGGTCAATTGGAAGAAGAGCAATCCCATACCTCACCAACAGGTGCAGTATCTGGGGATGGTGTTCGATGCAGGCAGGCTACGCCCCACCCTGTCAGAGAGCAGACAGGCATCCCTGCTTCGGGCAGTTTGCAGACTGCGACAGGGGGCAACGGTGACGGCTTTGACCATCATGCAGACTCTGGGTCTCATGGCGGCTGCTCACTTTGTGGTGCCGCTGGGGTTGCTTCATATGCGCCGCATGCAGAGGTGGTTTTCCGGCCTTCGTTTAGATCCCAAGAGGCACAAAAGACGTCTGGTGACCATCCCCCCCTCAGTGGGGGGCAACCTCCGATACTGGGGGTCCCCGTAGCATCTCCGGAGGGGAACTCCACTGGGGCGAGTGACCTCCTACATCACGGTGTTCACAGACACATCCGTGACAGGATTGGGGGGGACCTGCCTAGAGAGAGCTATAGGTGGTCGCTGGTCTCTGACAGAGACGCGGCACAGCAACCTTCTAGAGCTGAAGGCAGTAGTGTTGGTCCTCCAGCATTTCAAACCCTTAATACAGGGCAAACATGTGCTGGTGAGGAGCGACAACCGCACCACAGTGGCGTACATCAACAGGCAGGGCGGAGTCCGCTCCGCCACCTTGTTGACCACAGCGGAGAAACTGTGGTTGTGGGCTTCAGAAATTGTGTTATCTCTGAGAGCCCTCCACATCCCGGGACTGGAGAACAGGGGGGCCAACCTCATGTCAAGAGGCGGGCCCCTGCCAGGCGAGTGGGTGCTTCACCCGGAGGTGGTGAAGCAGATCTGGGCCCAGTTCGGGAGAGCGGAGGTGGACCTGTTCGCCAGCCGGCGCAACAGCCAATGTACCCTGTGGTTTTCCATGGCTCGGCGGGACGATCCGCCCTTGGACACGAGCCATGGCCAAGAATGCTGCTCTACGCCTTTCCACCGCTGCGCCTCATTCTCCCCATCCTGGGGAGGGTGACCCGAGAACGTCTGTCAGTCATCCTAGTGGCCCCAGATTGCCGCGGGGCGCCGTGGTTTGCAGAGGTGACACAGATGATGGTGGGCCAGCCCTGGGCGATTCATCAGTTCTGGGGGGCGATGTCTCAGGAAGCAGGTGCAATAGGAGCGTTACCCTCTCTGGGCCAACCTCTCCAGGCTTGGCTCCCTAGAGGGACAGGCTGAGACAGGGGGGATTGTCTGATAAAGTTATCCAGACTATCCAGGCAGCAAGAGCAGGAACCACCACAGCCTGTTACAGGCCAAAGTGGTTGGGATTCCAGCGATGGTGTGAGGAGCGGAGTCTAGAGCCCCTATCTTGTACGTTGGGCTCTATTCTGTCCTACTTACAGTTACTGGTGGACAGGGGGCTTGCTCATTCCACAGTTAAAGTGTATGCAGCAGCCATTTCATCCTGTCACGAGGGATTTGGCGGCAGGTCAGCCTTCAGTCAGCCGCTTATGTTGCGGTTTTTGCAGGGGGTCAGGAGGCAGCGCCCAGTAGTGCACGCCTCCTCCCCGCAATGGGACCTGCCATTGGTGCTCGAGGCTCTGGTCACAGAACCATTTGAGCCACTGGAGCTCTCCTCCCTGAAAGCACTGTCATGGAAGACAGCGTTGCTACTTGCCTTGACTTCAGCCAAGAGAGTGTCCGAGCTGACCGCTCTGTCAGTGCACCCAAGTTGCTTGTTGATCCGGGGTGACCGTAGCGGGGCTACACTCAGACCGAACCCTTCCTTTGTTCCCAAGAGCCTAAGGAGTTTGTTCAGGTCAAGGGCTATTCAGTTAGGTGGCTTTAATCTTCCACCCCATATTGGGGCCAGGGACGCTAAATTGCACCTCCTCTGCGCGGTGCGTGCGCTAGCATGTTATGTGGAGCGCACGGCTGCCTGTAGGCGCACTGAACAGCTGTTTGTGTGCTTTGGGGGTGGTGTGGCCAGTAAAGCTCTGTCCAAGAAACGCCTGGCAGGATGGCTCTGCGAGTGCATTTCACATGCCTACGGACAGGCGGGGAGAGCCTTCTCCGCGGGGGTCTGTGCACACTCTACACGGGGTATGGCTGTGTCAACAGCCTTATTCAACAGCGTGAGTGTGGAGGACATATGCACGGCGGCGTCTTGGTCCACGCCAGGCCCCTTCATAAAGTTGTGTCTCTTGGACATGTCTGGCTCCTTCTCATCGTCTGTGCTTGCTGGAGCAACACCGGACTGGTGAGGGGGGGGGGGGGGGGGGCTGTGGATCAGTAGGTATCTGACCCACCTGGACATAATGCACTTATGTTTTCCCATGCTCCTTAGGGACCCGGGAAGCATGGTGCACATTAGGCCTCATGCAGGGCTGGAGGACTCTCCTCACTATTTCCATGCACACTCTTCACGAGGTAAGTGTCTGAGTGTGCTCTACCAGCCAAGTAAGCTGCGGCTCCGACTTCTCCACGGTCACAACCGAGGCAGAAGGAGTTGCGGTGCAGTGGCTGTTAACCAAAAGCCGGTCAGGGGCAGTGTGATGGGTCAATGTTGTTGGACGACAGGGCATTTATGCATCAGGGCTCCGCCCACTGTACCCAAAGAGTCCAGTAGAGGGACTACTGGACTCTACTAGGGGCCCTGTCTGTCCTATGCCGCTCGCTGAAGAGGGTGTAGGATGACAGTCAGGAGGCGAGGCCGCCTTTTATACGGTGAGCTTGCATGCGCTTTCAGGTAGGCCCGCCCCGGGGGCCGGCTACGTTTATAGATATCTCAGTAGATGAATGCTTGCATAGTATGGTTGAAAGGTAGTACCCATAGAGTCCAGTAGAGGGCTCCGCCTGTGCTTATATAACTAGGGTTACAATACGTAACCCCTCGTTTCTGTAAACCCATAGCAATGGTTTTAAACCACTGTAGCTGCTGACAGGACTTCTCAAAACCTTTGTGGCTAACTCACGTGCTTCATCTTCTATTCTTTCTCCTCTCTGAGCACGTTGATCAAGGTAGTGAGCAGCAAGGTACAAGTTCTCTGGATCCTGTTCTTGGGCAATTCTCATTTTCTCCAAGATGTCATCTTCCAGCCCTGTCCTGCTGTGCTTAGAAGCATACACTAAAGCTAAGACAGGCCAGCTGTTCCACTCCACCATGTCCGGCTGCATCTCGATGGCTCTCTGGAAGTAATCTGCAACCAGTCTTATGTCGCCGTTAAACATCATCAGCGTATAGGTTTTTCCAGCCTAGGTCTCCAGGTGGATTTCCTCCTGGGATGGAGATGCTATTTTGATTTTGATGAACCTGATGTGGTCAAATTAATGGATGAACAATCCTTCATATTTAAACATGTCTATACAGTCTGTAGGATATATAGAAACAGTGACAGTGCTTGATGATATGTAAATGAGTTAATGTCAATTGGAAATGTGCAGGTGCCATTTGCATTATTCCTTACACATTTGCATTATGTTTTCACTTTGAGCAGCAGCTGTCTGCAGAGTGTCAGAATGAAGAGCTGTAGGAGACACCTGCACCATGACGCTCTGCTGCTGCCATCTACTGCTGTAACCAGGTTACTGTTTGGATACCAAACCTGTTCATATATCGCCTTGGACAAATTGTTATACAGCTTTATGTGTTTACAGTTTTTTCAGTTGCTAACACACTAAAAATGACACATAACGCATAATTATTTAATCTCACACTCAAAGAGCAAAACCTCAGCTCAAATCTCCAAAACTCTAAACACATTTTCAGCTCTGCACCCAATTTTAAACTCAGGATGTAAGCACCAGAAAAAGGCTACACCTAAGAACTTTTACAAGAGGAATTGCAAATTGGGTGCAGAGCTGAAAATGTGCTTAGAGTTTTGAGGATTTGAGCTCAGGTTTTGCTCTTTGAGTGTGAGTTTAAATAATTATGCATTATATGACATTTTAGTGTGCTAGCAACTGAAAAGAACAGTAACAATAACTTAGATATAGCTAACAGTTAATGGATATACCATTTATACTTAAATGTTTCCCATATTTCATCAAAGATATGAACGTGGCTTCTTATTCTCATGTTTAATTTCCATTCCATACATTTCATTTACTAGATTATTCCACTGTGAGTTACACAATGGTGTGTAATGGGTTGGTTCGACAAAGTGTATTGTCCGATAAATGAAGTGTGTGCCATTTGGTGCAAAAGTTTGGTTTTGGTAAGTGTTTATGAGTGTAGTGCTATATTTTGCAAGACATATGAGGGGTTTTGCACTTTGGGTGTGTGGTTTTGTGAATCGTGTTTAAAAGTGTTTTGAGAGAACGAGCCATGTATAGACAGAATACTTTTACTCAGTCCATCTGCAGCCTTTCAGCCTCATTCTGTGGTTCACACACAACACTCTGACATGTTAGAAATAAAGACCCTGATTTAATTAGTCGTGTTTTTGGAAGTTGGAAGAAAACAAGGACCAAAGTCATGATTGATGCTTCGGGTTTTATTTACAGTAGAGTT
Source organism: Dissostichus eleginoides (assembly GCA_031216635.1). Lineage (NCBI taxonomy): Eukaryota > Metazoa > Chordata > Actinopteri > Perciformes > Nototheniidae > Dissostichus > Dissostichus eleginoides. Next base: position 9,695,959 of record CM062270.1, on the reverse strand, counting down.
AAGATAAAACAACACATAATACAAGTACAGTTGTGATTTCAGTTTTCACCGTTCACCATATAACTAGAAGGACATGTGCAAATAAAAAAAATAAAATGTGATAATAATATATTATTTACAAGTACATTTATCAATACTCTGGCTTAACATTTTAATTCCAAAACACAAATCTTGGAAATGATTTAAAGTTACAGGCAAAATTAATCAATAAACACTTTTCTAATAAATACAATACAGCTTTATTTATATAGCACTTTAAACCTCCAGACCAAAGTGCTGTACAGGCAAATAAACAAAACAAAACATACAAATAGTAACACAGCACAGCTCACACACCATAAAAAAGTACAAGTAAAAACAATAGACAATTTAAAAGCAATAAAAGCAACGCTCTAAAAGATGTTAATACGCTAAGGAGAAGAGGTGGGTTTTAAGAAGCGATTTAAAAGAAGGCAGTGTGGCGGCCTGTCTGATGTGCAGGGGCGGATCGTTCCACAGTGTGGGAGCTGCTACAGAGAAGCAACGGCCCCCTCTGAGCTTTGACTTGGTTCTGGGCACATTCAGGAGCAGTTGATCAGCTGACCTGAGAGGGCGGTTGGGCCTGTAAGGGTGTAGCAGCTTAATCTGACTCTCAAGTTTTAGTTCACGGTCGATTTTAATGCCAAGGTTCGTAATGGTGGGCTTGGTGTACTGAGCCAGGGAACCCAGGTCTACAGAAGTGGTGCCAGTGGTGCTACCAAAAACCATTACTTCTGTTCTTCCTTCATTCAGTTTTAGGAAGTTGCACGCCATCCAGGCCTTTATGTCCTCTAGGCACTTTAGCAGTGGACTAATTGAGTAACCCTCCTTCTTTGTTAGTGGGACATAAATCTGGCTATCATCAGCATAGCAGTGGAATGCGATGCCGTGCTTTCTAAATATGGACCCAAGAGGGAGCAAATAGAGGGAGAATAGCAGGGGGCCTAATACTGAGCCCTGTGGGACCCCATACAGGAGTGGAGCAGAGGATGACTCGGAGTCACCAAGGCTGACAGAGAAAGTTCTGTCCTTCAGATATGACCTGAACCATTCCAGGGCTTTCCCCTCAATGCCCACCCACTTCTCCAAGCGAGAGATCAGGATGTCATGGTCGACTGTATCGAAAGCAGCAGTTAGATCAACAAGTAGAAGCACAACGCAGTCCCCAGAGTCAGTAGATAAAAGGATGTCATTAAAAACTCTTAAAAGCGCTGTTTCAGTGCTGTGCATAGTTTTAAAACCGGATTGGAAAACCTCCAGTATATTGTTCTCTTCCAGAAAAAACATAATTTGACTGTAGACAACCTTCTCCAGGATTTTTGACATAAAAGGCATTTTGGAAATGGGCCTAAAATTAGCCAGAACTGTGGGATCCAGACTGGGTTTTTAAAGAGTTTATTCTTTAAAAGTTTCCACATTTTTTGGTTGTAGCTTAAAAGGTTGGAGTTTACAAAGAGTTCATTAGCAAACATTATGTATATTTCATAGTTTTTGTATTTAACAATTAAGACACAGCCTAAAAACAGTGCTAAGCTAATTTGCATTTTTAAATAGCGTTTGTCTGCTTCTAAAGTGTAAAGCATATAACCTGCCTGGAAATGAGACAGTTCAAAATATAACACATTTAAGTCAGTTTTAACAATGAAAGTCTAAAGCCAATATAGAAAAATGTATGTTACATTTTCAGAGTATGGGTGTTGCTGCCTTGTGTATTACCCGACCAACAGAAGAAAATAAGTTTTTTTCTTATTTGCAGCCAATCAAATTATGAGGATGTACAGATTATTTTTGCTAATACAATATCTTCTTCTTGGATTTCAAACCATTGCTGTTTAGAACACTATGGCTCTTCAGGTTTGCCAGAAATATATTATTTCACCGCACATGCTGTTCCTGCGTCTGTCTCTAGTCTTCTCCAGAAAGTTGACGCTGTTTTCACGAAAGAAGGATTGGTGCTGTATCTCTGCTGCCTTCATGTGATATCGTATTGACATGTTGATATTGTGTTTTGTGAAATGTAAATATTTGCATAGGTGTTGTAAAGCATTTGTTTGTCTACAAGTTCCAAATCACTTTCTAGCAGTTCCTTATATTTCTGATCAGCTTTAGCCTGACCATTATGTGACAGTGCGTATACATCTGCAATTTCTATTTTCTTCATAAGTGAGGAATCAGGGTAAAGAGCAATCACTCCTCAAGGAGAAGGATTGCTCTGTCTATCATGCTTTTCTCTGGGCGACTTTCCGTGGGAGAAATGATCTTCCATTTGTAGCAGAGTGTAACACATCTCTTCAGATAACGCTCATCTGGATGGTTCTTCAGAGCCTCCTCTGCCAAATCAATGGACTCATCATCAGATATATACCTTGTGTAAACCCATAGCAATGGTTTTAAACCACTGTAGCTGCTGACAGGATTTCTCAAAACCTTTGTGGCTAACTCACGTGCTTCATCTTCTATTCTTTCTCCTCTCTGAGCACGTTGATCAAGGTAGTGAGCAGCAAGGTACAAGTTGTCTGGATCCTGTTCTTGGGCAATTCTCATTTTCTCCAAGATGTCATCTTCCAGCCCTGTCCTGCTGTGCTTAGAAGCATACATTAAAGCTAAGGCATGGCTAGTGTTCCACTCTCGTATGCCTGGCTGCATCTCGATGGCTCTCTGGAAGTAATCTACAACAAGTGTTTTTTCTCCACTGACCGTCATCAGGACATAGGCTTTTTCAGCGTAGGTCTCCGGGTGGAGCTCCTCCTGGGATGGAGATGGGTATTTTTTATTCAGGGCGTCGATCTTATACAGGTAGGCCTCGCTCTCTGCTTGGTTTCCCAGGGAGTGGTGCAGCCAAGCCAGGTTCCCGTAGTTCACCACTATCCAGGGGCCCTCATCTGCGCTTCTTATTTTGCAGAAAGCCTGTTTAGCCTTGTTGAAGAGACTCTGGGCGTCTTCACTGAAGCCCAGTCTGTACTGAATGAACCCTCGCAGGTTGTAGATGTGACCCAGCCATCTGTTTCCATTCTCAGTACCAATGTCTAACAAGTTGTCCCTACAACGTAAAAGTGAGGACCTGATGAGGCCAAGATCCCAGGTGAAGTGGCACTGCAGAGCCTTCAGTCTGGACAACATTGTTTGAGCAGCACTAATAGAAATAAACAAAATAAAAAATATTCAAAAACATCCTGAATAGTTTAATACAAAATGCCTCTGAAGTTTGCAACATTTAAATACACACTGTTTAACTAATTTAGAGGAAGGGAGAATGGAAGGAAGGAATGGACAAAAAAACACTGAAGTGACGGATAGTAAATGATCCATTCCACTCAATCCCTGAAGATCATCATAAGTGAGGGTTGGAACGTAGAACGATTGGTAAGTGGGAGACTTGCCTTCGGGCTCAACTCCCCCTTCACCAACACAACACATGCATTACTGCTGCTTCTGTTTCAATCTGCCTGTCAATCTCACACTCTACTTCACCCCTTGCCCATTAGCAAACATGTTTTAACTCCTTCACTACCTCACAACTCGGAGGGAGCATTCCACCGTTTTCTGGCATAGACCCATGGCTTCAGACTTCAAGGTACTGACTCTCATCCTGACTGCTTCACACTCAGCTGCTAAGGGCCTAATGATTGCTGCACACCATGGTCTGCCAACAGAACCACATTGTCTCCAAATAGAAGAGGCACACTTATCAGGGACCTGGATTGGACAATCTCCTTTGGCAACTGAAATTTAAATTTGTGTTCATGGATATATTAAAGGTTATCAGGGAAAATCCCTGTGGAGGCCAGAACTCAGACAGAGAGAAAACAGACGCAGCTTTCACTTTGGGTTTAAGGTGATGACTGTTTGAGATGAGAGCTCAAAACTACGTTTTGTTCCTTTCTTTTTCAGCATGCAGGGACTAGAACTTTCATGTTGTTGGGTTAACCAGAGTTGTAGAATGACAATATCCAAACCTTAGCCTTGAAACTTTAAACCTTTAAAAAAGGAAATGAAAAATAAATGTAGAATAGAAAAGGTGTAGAATGAAGGGAAGGTTTGGAACATTTATATTCTTATATTCAGATTTATAGCGCTAATACTTTTGACCTTTGAACTCCATAAGACATTAAATAAATCCTTATGATATTTTTAATATTTTGACATATCAGAAGCGGATACTCACCTCATCATTCAGCTGTTTCCTTAAATCAGTAGTTCTGTAAATGTTGGGATGGTTTTGCTTTGATGCTTTGGGTCAGCTGCTATAAAGTCGTTGATATGCCACTTCTGCTTTGCTGTAAATAATGAGAGATGTTGTTGAGTATGCAAATTTAAATGTTCACATTGCCAAAACACAAATGCCAGAGGCAATGCATTTAACTCATAAATATTAAAACAAATTCCTAATAGGTTAATGTAATATCCTCTAAAGTGTGCTATGTTTGGATAACCACATTTCATAGGGAGGAAGGGAGACGGATACAAATGGAGAAATGAAACTTGAATGAACAGGAACTTTGGAGTGAAGGATTTATTTTGTATTTTTGTTAGTTGCTGGACACAAAATAATTGAGCTCTACAAAGTGTACTGTGTTTGTGTTTGAAAAGCTAAACATGATTTAATATGCAGCAAGGACCAAAGTAACTTTAATGAAGCAGTAGTAAAAAGTGGAGGCAACATAATAAATAAATAATAAGGGAATCAATGGATAAAAAGAGTATCACAATAACAGCAGAGTAGGGATAAAAGGTGTTACAAAGAAGGGGAGAAAAGAAGGAAGAAAGGAAAGGGATCTTTAAAAAAAAAGTTGATAGAAGTAAGGAAGGAGGATACCAGTAAGTAAGGTAAAGCGTGGTAGGAAGAAAGGTATGAAATTGAGCAACAAAGTCGAACAAAGCAGACAAGAAGTGTTACGGTGAGTAAGGGAAATAAAATGGTAATAAAATAAAAAGATACTAAACAGATGGATTCAGCATTTCTCCTCCTGCTGAAATACGACCACGAATAAATTATTCAGTAATAGGCTAATTATTAGAAAAAAGAAAAACATAATTTTAAAATTCCTATTGACCTGGCAGAAATCGAAGAGATAAATTAAGAATTGAGAAGGAACGGATTGGGTGATAACGCATGTAGTAAGATAAATATTAAATTCATTAAATCCCAACGTAACTTATGATTTACTTTTACAGTGAAATCCAGAATCAGCAACTCACCTCATCATTCAGCTGTTTCCTCAGCTCTGTAGTTCTGTAAATGTTAGGATGGTTTTTGCTCTTGATGCTCTGGTATAAAGTAAGTGATGTGTATCTTCTGTTTTGCTTTAAATGGGATGTTGTTGAGCACGGAGCTTTAAATGCTCACTGCTGATAAAACAGGGGCGGGGCATTAAGGCATAAATCTCATGAACTGCCTCGTCGCGCCTTGACTTTAGTTTTCTGGTAATGGAAACTACATCTAAGGGCATAGCCGTGGGAACATGTTTCAAATGGGGGGTACTGTGGGGATGACACCAGGGCCGGTTCAGACCAATGTGCTGCCCTAGGCAAGATTTTAGCTGGCAATGAAAAACCTCTACAAAAGACCAATACACTACAAAAAGAGAAACGTATTGACATGGTGGACAGCTTATATAAAAAGGCTTCAAATGTATTTAGTATTGCATGAACATGTTTTAAATGGGGGGGTGGACTTCACATCCTCAGTCTAGGGGGGTCCGGTGGTGCCCCCCCGGGAAGATTTATTTTTAATATTTTAAATTAAAATGCTTCAATCTGGTGCACTTTGAGCGCCCAATTACTAGAGACTGATCTAGGGGTAGAACTCTAAACACCCATATGAAAAAGATCGGTTTGCATTTTATTAATCAAATAAGTATGTGAACATTTCCAATAACCTACCATAGCCAATAACAAATACATGTAGGCTAACTTATTTTATTTTTGTGGTTCATTTATATCCTATTTTACCAGTTAACATTTATTTATTCATGCATATTTTTAAATCTCTCCAGTTTTAAAAATGTTCTGTTCTATAGTATACATTGGAATGATTTCAAACCTGTTTTTATTTATCCTAATAATTATAAAGGTGTGCCTTGGAAATATTTGTTTACATAAATTGTGATCAAAACGTTTGAGACCCACTGATATAACTTAGACTAAAGTGAACTATCTAAACCCTCAGAGCTGAGAACCAAAATGCAACACACGGGAAACCAAGGATAGTCGGTAACCAGCTTTATTATAAACAAAGGGCTGGTCGGGAACAAACCGGCAGACGGTAGGCAAAGGGCTGGTCGGGGACAGGCGAGGGTTCCAGGAGTAAGCAAGACGGGAGACGCAGGTACAGGCAGGGTCAGGGAGCAGGCGAGGCAGAATAGTCCAGGGAAAGGCAGGGTCAGGAAACAGGCAAGGCAGGCTGGTCAGGGGCAGACAAGGTCGAAACCGGGAGAGCAATCTGGGAGGTAATGCGGGAAAGACTGGCATGCTGCGAAGTACAATCTGGCACTGAGGTGAGAGTGAAGTGGGCCTATATACTAATGGAGCTGATGGGTGTAACAGAGTGTGAGAGAGAAACAGGGTGTGACTACCAGGTGTCTAAGGAATGCTAATGCAGAAAATAGGTGAGTGAGGAAGCAGACTGTGACAAAGAATCAGATTTAAAAGTTGTGTTACACGAAGAATGTCAGAGAGATGTGTAACATTTTAAAGTTGGAATGAGGTTTCTGAGTGAAAGTATGAAGGAGCAGTTAGCAGTTGAAGAAGGAGCAGTTAGCAGTTGAAGTTGCATGAAGATGGTTGAAGTCTGAAGATTTCTCCATTGACTTCCATGTTAAAAATGTGATGAATTATGGGATGTATCTCTGGCATTATGAAAGTTATGAATGATAAAAGTAATAGCCATCGATTCCCGACCGAGCTGAACGTTTTGATGTTTGAACGGAGTTTCTGCGATGTTCAATGCGGGAGGAGAAGTGGCGCAAAATAACCCGGCGGAATAATAAAGAATTTCATGCATAGCATAACAGATAGTTGGAATGCTGTGTCAGCATTCCCACTAAATGAGATCTGTGCATTATACAGGGAGGAGGCGGGATTCGTGGAGAGATTATCTCCCCCCGCCGAGACGCTTCCTCCCCCCGCCAGTCAGCTCCGCGAAGACGGAGCACACCACCCGGCCACTCTCTGCTGCTGCGGAGCCTGCCGAGGTCAGGCAGCCCGCCCCCGTGAGTGCTGGCACGCCGGTTCCACAGGGTGGGCCGAAGAGGTGGAGGGCGCCGCGGGCACGGGAGCTCCGTGCCGGCGCCTCTCCCTTCGTCTCACCGTCGCGCTGCGCTCCCTCGCCTGCAGGGAAGCCTGTGGAAGAGCGCGCTGCGGCGCCTGAGGAAGAGCCAGCTGTAGCATGCGGCTAAACTGCACCCTCTCCTCCTCTAGGCAGCCGAAGCGCTGGGTGACCGAGGATATCGATCCGAAGAGCCCTCTGTGGACACGGGGGCTCCAAGGAGATCCTCTCAGTCTTTCTTGGATAGGGCGGTGATCCGGATGCAGCGGTCCGGATAATCGCTCCCGTCCTGAGGCGGGAGGGCGGGGGCGTCTGTCTGAGGGGAAATTAGGGAGACACCCAGCACGCCGAGATTATTGGCTGCAGCTGCCATCTGTGCTCCGAGCCTGAATATTTTGTCCAAATACTCCAAGGTGTCTCCGTCCCGTGGCAGCGGGGGCAGAGGTTTCTTTCCCTCCACCCAACCAGCTGCCTGCGGAAGCAGGAAGTCCCGACGCACAGACCTTTGTGCTGGACCCTCCTGGCCGCCGGACCCGAAGGTACCAGACAACGAGGCGTCCTCGTCGTCTTCCTCCTCCGCGTACGCGGCCACCCGGCCCCTCGGGAGGGTGAACTCGAATGGCACCTCGTCATCCAGTTCATCCATCTCCACCATCTCGAGGTCCTGATCCTCCACCTCCACCTGCGGGCCGAACTTCACCCGGAAATGATCGCCACGATGTCGGCGGCTCAGCCGAGGGATCATCCGGCAGGTGTTACAGGCCGGTGACTGGCCTAGGCCTTCTTCGGCGTGGTCCGGCCCCAGGCACTGGAAGCACAGGCGGTGCGGATCAGCCCCCGCGATCAGGCCAGGGCATGTCGGGTAGGTCCGGTGCTCAAGGAGTGCTTTTCTTTCTATTTCTCTTATTCACGTCTATGCTCAGTGTATCACTTCCGCTCGCTGAAGAGAAAGGGATGACAGTCAGGAGGCGAGGCCTCCTTTTATACGGTGAGATGCACGCGCATTCAGGTAGGCCCGCCCCGGGGCCGGCTACATCTATAGAAGTCTCAGTAGGTGAATGCTTGCATGATAAGGTAGTACCCATAGAGTCCAGTAGAGGGCGGAGCCTGTGAGAGATATAACATATCTTTTTGCCGCTGCTTTTAATTGAGCTGTTCATATTCGCACTGCAGTATGCCATTTAAACATGTATTGTATACATGTTGTGTTTATTTTATTATCTTTGCTTTTTAATGCCTGTTTTAAAATGCCATTATATAATGTGTTTTTACTGTATTTATTCTTAAAATTTATTTTAATTTATTTTGTAAAGCACTTTGAATTGTCGCGTGCTGAAAAGTGCTATATAAATAAACTTGCCTTGCCTTGCCTTTGTATTTCCTGTTTTATTATTAAATGTATTTTGTCCTCGTGTCTTGTCTTGTTTTACTTCCTGTCTCTGTTTTCTCTCCCGTTTTGATTGTCCAACAGAGGTTGGAAGTAACTAAGTACTACTCTACCTACGGAGAGCTGTGATGTAGGCTGTTGTTTTTCTTAAAGCATATTCAAGTATTAAGGTCCCATGTCATGGCCATTTCTTCTGATCATAATTCCATTGTTGAGGTATACTAAAATAGATTTATATTGTGCAATTTTCCAAACTCACTTTGGTTTCTCATACAGCATCTCTGTATAGTATGTGTATTCACTCTCTGTCTTAAACGGCTTGTTGGTGCTCCTGCCCCCCCCTCCCTGTGAGCCCAGTGGCCGTCTGCGAGACAGCGAGACACAGCGAAACCCAGCCCGAACACACACACACACACACCTGCAGCCTGGCTGGGAGTTTGTGTGTGTGCTCACACACAGCCTCGCTGCGTCCCGCCGTCTCAGGGAGGAGTCCGCCCCTTGTGTGAGGAGGGTTTGTGTGTGAGGAAGTCCACAATCCACGGACTTAACGTAACGGCTCCACGGACGTAACGTAACGGCTCCACGGATTAGTGACCAATGGGTCCATTTGGGTATGGACACGTCACTGTACCCAGGAAGCAAACAATGGAAAAAGAGAAATCTCCAACGAGGCGTTTTGGGGCAGCATAGACAGGTATTTTCTGTGTTAGAGTTTTACTCACTACAGGGTGTACTTTGAGGGTTTGTGACTTTGCAGACCGTTCACATGCATAAAAACCTTCATAACACACAAGAGGACGGGTAATAACCGGAAAAGCGTGACATGAGTGGCCCAGCCCTTCGTATATGTTTCTGTATGTGGTCCAAGTGTGCTATTTTTGGATCACCACATTCCATAGGGAGGAAGGGAGACCGATAAAAATTTGAATGAACAGGAAGGGAGGGACGGATTTGTTTTTTCTTTGTGTTAGTTGCTGGACACAACATAACTGAGCTCTACAATGTACTGTGTTTGGTTGTCCATGGGAAGATTTAAATGTGATTTCATATGCAGCAAGGAACAACGTAACTTTAATGAAGCAGTAGTAAAAAGTGGAGGCAACATAAAAAAAGAAATAATAAGGGAATGACTGGATTAAAAAAAATCACAATAAAAGAAGAGTAGGGAAAAAGGTGTTACAAAGAAGGGGAGAACCGAAGGAAGAAAGGAAAGGCAGAAAGGTTAGAGATAATTAAAAAAGGTTGATAGAGGTAAGGAAGGAGGATACAGTTAAGTAAGGTATAGGTTGGTAGGAAGAAAGGTATGACATTGAGCAACAAAGTCGAACAAAGCAGACAGGAAATGTTACGGTGACTAAGGGAAATAAAATAGATAATTCAAAAAAATGATTCTAAACAGATGGATTTAGCATTTCTCCTCCTGCTGAAATACGACCACGAAGAAATCAATCAGTTATAGGTTGATTATTAAAACAAAGAAAAATAATTACATAATTTTAAAATTCCTGTCAACCTGGCATAAATCGAAGAAATAAATTAAAAATCAAGAAGGAATGGATTGGGTGACTTTAAGGATCCATAACGCTAAAAATGGTCCAATAACTCAATAAGACATTCATTAAATCCCAATGTTACTTATGATTAACTTTTACAGTGAAATCCAGAATCAGCAACTCACCTGATAATTCAGCTGTTTCCTGAGCTCTGTCGTTCTGTAAATGTTAGGATGGTTTTTGCTCTTGATGCTGTTGATTTGCTGTAAATGACGGGTTGTTGTTGAGCACGGAGCTTTAAATGCTCACTGCTGATAAAACAAATGTCAGAGGTGGGGCATTTATGCATAATCTCATGAACTGCACCTTGACTTTAGTTTTCCAGTAATGGCAACAGGGAGGATCAGAACAACAGCATTCTTTGTTTTCTCTGTAGTTTCTCAAAGCGACATTTCAGAGGGGTAACATTTGTGTTGTCTTAATGCCCCTTAACTTTAGTTTCCCATGAATGAAAACCTACTCTGTCAAATATCGAGCAAACTTTCGTTTCACACGTGAGTCATTAAACTGGGTCATATTTTCTGTTAATTTGAAGTGGGCAAAAGTGTTTTTTCTTTTCTCTTTAAAGCTATAAGGGTCATTCCAGAATTGGAGGACATTTAGACGTCACAACTTTTGAAAAAGTAACCCTCTATTTCCTAATTTTATGTTATGTATTTGAGAACAACAGGTAGTAAACCATCACAAACAATCAATTGTAATAATGTCTATTTCCCTCTTAATCTAACTATAATTTAAACACAGTTGTGTTCATTTTGAACATTACATTTAGCTAAAGATGATAAATTGTACTGCAGGAATTGCAACTCTGTAACTCTTTACTCTAATTATCGTAACAGGGTTGCAAATCAATGCCAATGTTAGCTTTTAGCTCAGAAATGAATGCCAGCTGCACAATGTAATGCTAGGCAAGGACTAACTTAGTATTCAACTAAAGAAAGATCAAAGTCAAAATCAACTTTATTGTCAATCTTCCAGTTTGTGTGTACAGACAGAGATCGAAATACCGTTTCCCACAATCCCGAATACAAAAACAAATATAAAAATATGTATGCAAATATGTATATACACAGTCAAAGACACATTTTTACATGTGCACACATTAAGACCTAAATAAAAACACAACAATAAATATGTACAAAATAAAAGTCACTTCAATATTTTGAGAATGTACATTAGTGCAGATTGTCCATAGAATGTGCATTTATTGCAAGATTGTCCATAGCAGCGTAAAAAGTGTCTGGTGCTGGATTTGAGTGTGTGAGGGAGTTATAGTCCAGTGGGGCCAGGGAGGAGAGGGAGGAGAGGGGGGAGGGAGGGGAGGGACGGGAGAGAGTTCAGCCTTCTGACAGCCTGGTGGAAAAAACTGTTCTTTAGTCAGGTGGTGCTCGACCTCAGGCTGCATAACCTCCTCCCTGAAGGCAGGAGGGTGAAGAGGCAGGTGGAGGGATGGGTGGGGTCACCCACAATGCTGAGTGCTCTGCGGGTGAGGCGGATGTTGTAAATGTCCAGGAGTGATGGGAGTGAGGCACCGATGATCCTCACAGCTGTGTTCACAATGTGCTGCAGGGTCTTGCGATTGGATACTGTGCAGCTTCCGAACCACACCGTGATGCAACCGCTGAGGATGCTCTCGATGGCGCCTCGGCAGAAGGAGAGCATGATGGGGGGGGGGGGCTCTGTTCAGTTTTCGGACGAAGTAGAGGCGCTGCTGGGCTGTCTTGGTGATTGACTCGGTGTTGTTACTCCAGGAGAGGTCCCCGGTGATGTGCGCCCCAGGAATTTGGTGCAGCTCACCTGCTCCACAGCAGCACCACCAATGGTCAGTGGGTGGGGTGTTGGGTGTAGTTTCTCCTGAAGTCGACCACACTCTTCTTGGTTTTCTTCACATTGAGAAAGAGATTGTTATCTATGCACCACGTGGCCAGCTGGTTCACCTCCCTCCTGTAGTGGGTCTCGTCGTTGTTGCTGATGAGACCCACCATGGTTGTGTCATCCGCAAACGTGATGAAGTGGTTGGAGCTGTGTGCAGTCGTGTGTCAGCAGGGTGAAGAGCAGGGGTCTGAGCACACATCCTTGGGGGGCCCCCGTACTCAGTGTGATGGCTCCTGATGTGTTGTTGCCGACCCAAACAGATTGGGGTCTGGCAGTGAGGAAGTCCAGCAGCCAGTCACAGCGAAAGGGGCTGAGGCCCAGGCTGCTGGGGGATGATGGCGTTGAATGCTGAGATAAAGTCTATGAACAGCATCCTCACATAAGAGTTTTTAGTGTCCAAGTGGGTGAGGGCTGTATGGAGAGCAGAGGAGATTGCATCCTCAGTGGACCGCTTCGCTTGATATACACTATAACTTTAAATTGAATCCGTCTGTGTGAGCCTCTCCGCTCACACAGGGTTCACAGAGGGACGGAAAGAGCAGGGTTTGGGTTGAACACAGGCGTTTATTAGCACCAACACAAAGTACACAACACGGGTTGCAAAACGTTGCCCGTGTGGGATTCTTCACAGGTCCTTTGGCTACCTCCCAGGATCCCGCCTACTGCAAGACAGCCCAGAACCAGGTTACCACATGCTTTTATTCAGTGACTGATTACCTGATTCCGATCAGCTGTCTGGCCTCCGGCCGAGCCACTCCCTTCACTCCAGCAGCCGGCGCCCTAACCGACCCCGCTGCCACAGTCTGATTCAGATAAAAAGAGTAACAGGGATGAGTAGGTTAGACTAGAGTGCCAGACGCCTTCTAGACTGAAATAATAAGAAAAATATGACAAATAAAAAAGAAGACTTATCTTTGGTCTACTCTACACATGGCAGTAGCACATGGCTTGATAACGTAATTTCCTCTGTGTCATTTCACTTACAGTTTTCTCTTCCTCTGCCAAGCTAAATATGATTCCGTCACAGGGTTGCGTGCATGTTGAGGGACACACTTTTAGTATAAAATAACTGTTATGATCAAGGCCGGCTCTGACCAATTTGCTGCCCTAGGCAAGAGTTTAGCTGGGGCCCCCCACCCCAGCCTGAAAATTCGTACAGTAGAAAAGTAAAGATCAATAGGGTATCCAAGGAATGCACAATAGAAGAATGAAAACTGTACTAACTATAGCAGGGGTCACCAACCTTTCTTAGGATGAGGGCTACTTTCAAAAAATAAAACAAGTCGGGGGCTACTTTTACTCCTCTTTTTTATGTTTTTTGCAGTGTGTATATTTAGCACATTTTAACATTATTATATGCTGACCTTTAACCTTTGTGTGCTGTTTGGGTCTGTGGGGCCCGTTTTCAGTGTTTACTAAAATAACATGTATTCAATGTAATTATTATTAACCTGCTTTATTTATTTGACCTTGTTGGGGAAATATTTCCCAAAGCCCATAGCTTTGACCCAGTTGATCAGTTCATGCTGTCCTGACTGAGCACAGGCACCTGTAACCTTGGCTGCTGTGCTCTCAGTGTTTTGTCTCCCTGTTCCTGCCTGTTGGCGTCAGCTGATAGAGGTGTTATGATTCTATCTTGCTATGCACAATGTTGATTATTCTCTCTGAACTAGCTAAATACATGGGTATGGGGTAGAGTTCTTCAGAATTGACGTGGCAACTCTACCGTGAAGTCAGAACCTCTGGCTCCTGGACTTGTTTTGTGAATTCTCCGGCCGAAGCTCCAAATAAACCATCAGTGTTTGACATCCAGTGTCTCCTTTTGAGTCGGTGACTCCTCCTGCATTGCTACACAGAAGTTTCCCCCACAGACCTCACCTCCTATAGGGGGTCCGGGGGCATGCACCCCCGGGAAGATGTTTTTTTGAAATGTTGAAGTGAAATGCATCAATCTGGAGCACTTTGAGCACAAAATGAATTTATGGATACAGCTCTCAACACTCAGATGAAAGGGAGCTGTATACTTTTCAATAATCCAAACATCTTTAGAATATGATCACAACCAATAACAAATCATTTAAACTTGTTTATTCTTATATTACCTAGTTAGCATTCTTTCTTTTCATTAATGCTATTTTACTAATCACTCCCCTTTTAAACTGTTTTTTTTTTTAATGTTTTTACTGTCCTATAGTACACATTGGAATGATTTCTTACTTTATCTATATTAAATAGATAAAGTTGTGTGCTCTCTCTCACTCTCTCTCTCTCTCTCTCTCACTCTCTCACTCTCTCTCTCTCACTCTCTCCTCTCTCTCTCTCTCTCTCTCTCTCTCTCTCTCTCTCTCAGAGGCTGTGTGCTCCTCCGTGGCGATGACGGCTTGCGGTAAAAAATAATAAACATATTTGTAAAGTGGGGGGACACAAACGGGATTTCGAAAAGTGCGGGGGACATGTCCCCCCTGTCCCCAGTGGAAATTACGCCATGCGTGTGTGTGCGTCAAGTGCAATAAATATAAGCAAGTTGCAACACACGCAGTAAAACTTTGCCCCTCATGTGCAGTATAGGCTGGCATGACTACGCTGTGTTCAATGGGGCTGATGTGTTGTGTAGAATCTGCCAGAAGGAAAATCACGGTCAAACTCCTTATGAAGCGGGGAGGTGCCACATTGCTTTTCTTCCCGACTGAAACGCAGGTCCCGCAAATCAAGCAAGAACGTGATTGGTCGATGTTCATTGTTGGGGTGGGGGGAGGAGGGGTGTTAGATAGATATAGAGTTGTAGTAAGTAGATAGAGTTCGCTATGATTTAGGTTTCGTTTATGCATAGGGTAGATTCTTTTAATTACATTTCCTTTTTTGTTTTGTGTATTTTATACATTTTGGATTTGCTTGGCAAGCTATTTTTAGAACATGCCCGGCGGGCGACTCACGTTGCCCCTGCGGGTGACTAAGTGCCCGCGGGCACCATGTTGGCTACCCCTGAACTATAGGTTATAACATACAAAAAGGTTCGGATGTATTTAGTATCGTATGAAAGTAAAATGCTTCAATCTGGTGCACTTTGAGCGCTAAATAACTAGAGACTAGATCTAGGGGGTACAACTCTAAATACACACTACAGACTGGGACACGTTCAAGCAGGCAGCCACATACAACCATCACACCAACATACAAGAATACACAGAGACAGTCACGGGCTACATCACCAAATGCATTGACGATGTGACACAAAACAGAGCCATCACCATCCGGGCTAACCAGAAGCCATGGCTGACAGGGGAGGTCCACACGCTGCTGAAGGCCCGCAACACCGCCTTCAGAGCTGGAGATCCAGCTGGGCTGAAAGCAGCCAGGGCTGACCTGTCCCGTGGCATCAGGAAAGCAAAACAAGAATACACCCGAAAAATTACAGGACATTTCAAGGATAGCAGGGACTCACGGAGCCTGTGGCAAGGCATAAGAACCCTAACGGACTACAAACTACCGCCACAGACCTGTGACAGTAATACCTCCCTGCTCAACAACCTCAACGGCTTCTTTGCACGCTTTGAAGCACAGAACAACACACCTGCACAGAAAACCACCCCCCCCCACCGACGACCAGGCTTTGCATCTTTCACCAGCCAGTGTGAGGAGCACACTGTTGAGGATTAACCCCCGCAAGGCTGCAGGACCTGACAACATTCCTGGTCGTGTGCTGAGGGACTGCGCAGAAGAACTCACAGATGTCCACAGACATTTTTAACATCTCCCTGAGCCAGGCTGTTGTTCCCTGTGCTTCAAGGAAACCACCATCATTCCAGTGCCAAAGAAGTCATCTCCATCCGGCTTCAACGACTACCGCCCCGTCACCCTAACTTCCACCATTATGAAGTGCTTCGAAAGGCTGGTCATGAAGCAGATCAAATCCACCCTCCCCCCATCGCTGGACCCATTTCAGTTTGCCTACCGAGCTAAACGGTCCACAGAGGATGCAATCTCCTCCGCTCTCCACCCAGCCCTCACACACCTGGACACTAAGACTAAGACTAAGGACTCATATGTTAGAATGCTATTCATAGACTTCAGCTCAGCATTCAACACTATCATCCCCCAGCAGCTTGTACAAACACTTACAGACCTGGGCCTCAGCCCTCTCTCTGCAACTGGTTGCTGGACTTCCTCACAGAGAGACCACAAGCTGTACGGGTCAACAACAACACCTCAAACACCCTCATACTGAGTACGGGGGCCGCCCAAGGATGTGTGCTCAGCCCCCTTCTCTTCACTCTGCTGACCCACGACTGCAAACCCAACTTCAGCTCCAACCACATCGTGAAGTTTATGTCAGGGTTGAGTGAAGCAGGCAGGACCCAAATGCAGATTTCAAAGAAAAATCCTTTATTCCAAGGCAAAAACAGAACACTACCCCGTGACACAGTCAAAGACTTTTTTTTTTTTTTTTTTTTCTCAACAGAAAATACCTTTAATCCAAGGCTCAATACAGAACATACAGAAATCCTCACCGTGAACAGTCAAAGACTTTTTTTTTTAATATGAAAATTCACAATTTACATTTCATTGATTTACACTTGATACCATTTCCACCACACATGTTAGCCAACCCCATCATAAGCATACACCAGATTGCCATTGTCGTTGACATCCACTAGCGCGCACCCTTCCACAAAGCTCTCCAGGAAAATGTCTTTATCCAGGTATGCGTATGCCATTTGAATGTTTTTGCTCAAGATCCTCTTGAGGACATCCCATACGTCAACTGTTCTGCGCTCAAGATGAGCTACGTCCCTCCTGATCTTCACCGCATACCGGGCATGGCTCAGCACATAGTTGCATAGATTGACATTGAGACCTTTCATTCTCTCATTCACCCCAAACAGCCACAACTCCTTCCATACCATCGTTTTAATTATTCTATCACCCCAACATTTATCAATTAGCTCTTTCAACCTTTCAAAGAACACTTTCAGTTTGCTGCATTCAAAGAATTCATGCATACACGTTTCATCCTTTACCTTACACACATCACATTCTCTCTTCACTGTGACATCAAACTTACTTACAATCAGGTTGTTGTACACCCTATTGTGACGCAAAAGAAAGTCAACATTTTCACACTCAATACTGTTCCATTTCACCCTTAAATTTCCCCATATCTTCCGCCCATCAAACTTCTCAAGCACCTTTTCCCATACACCCTCAGATGTAGGTCTTCTCACTTTATTTCCCCTCAGCATTTTGTAAATCGTCTTCGTCTTTACCTTCTCTATTTTCACACAAGCATCCCCCTCCCCCACGTACATTTCTGCCACACTCTCTCCACCTCTTACAGCTTCACTCTCAATCATTTCCCTCCACCCACCAGGCATTCCCTCTTTAACCCTGTTCATGATCCCTTCCGCTGTTCTCAAAAGCATACTTCCCCCTCCACCCTTTACCTCATCCACTATCACCTGTGCCCCCATAAACCCCGGTACAAACTCATAAACCAAATCTCTAATGTGTCTAAAACCCACCTTCCACATTGGGAGATCGAATACAGGACTCTGCTCCACTGCGACCATATGGTTCAGGAATACAGGCTGATTCCACACTTGTTCCACATTCACACACTCATGCTTTACCCCTTTTAAGAACTCACCCCATGCTAATAGAGCCTCTCTGTGGTACTCAGAAACACCACTAAGCATTTCCTTTTTTAAAGCCATGAATAAAGCGCTGTCACCACAGCCTCCACACTTCTTAATTGCTTCTTTTAAAAATACTTTCCAAGCATGATCTTTTTTGCCTTCTTTGTCACTAATATATCTAAGTATCATTTTGACCCTTAATGCCTTCTTCTTCCTTTCCAAGTTGATCAGCTTCATCCCTCCATCCTTATGCTCATTCTCCATAACCTCTCTCGCAATTCTAGCGCCCCTCCCACTCCACAAAAAAGCATTTATTGCCGTGTCAATTTCCTTATGTACCCTCTCAGGCATTTCCATGACATTCATGATATAGACTAATTTGCTCCCTATGAGCCCATTTATGACAGTTACCTTCCCTCTTAACTTCAAACGTCTCAACTTCCAAAACCTAAGTGTTCTATTTATGCTGTTAATAATTCCCTCATATTGCATATCTCTCCCCTCCATTTCCTTTATTCCCAAATTAACACCCAGCACCTTAAAATAATCTTTCCTTTCCTTGAGCCCTATTCCTGTCCTATCCACTCCATCCTCACCTATATACATTACCTCTGATTTATCTATGTTTATCTTTGCCCCTGACGCCCTGCCATACTGCCCCACTACTTCTAACACTTCCCTCACACTATCCCCATCTCTGACCGTAATCGTTGTGTCATCTGCATATTGGTACAGGAGACTGATTTGCCCCCCCGGTATCTCCACCCCTCTAATGTTTTTGTTCTGATTTAGCATTGTGGCTAATGGTTCAGCTGATAAGGCATACAACATGGAGGAGAGAGGACATCCCTGCCTGACCGACCTCCCTAACCTAAACACGTTGGTTATGACCCCATTTATCTTGACACAACTCACCGCCCGACTGTATAATCTTTTGATCCATCCCACCAGCTTCACTCCAAACCCCGCTTTCCCTAACACTCTATATAGATATTCATGATTGACACGATCAAACGCTTTGTTCAAATCAAGACTCATTACAATGCCACCCTTCTCCTCCCTCATATGTTTTATAACGTCTCTGATACTACTTGTCGTATCACTTATATCCCTCCCCGGTACACTATACGCCTGAGTCCCACCCACCACTGTTTTGATAACCCTCTTGATTCTATTTCCCAGTACCCTGGCCAGGATTTTATAATCATTGTTAAGCATGCTTAACGGCCTGTAGTTCTCTAATCTGTCCCTATCCCCTTTTTTGAAGATCATGCTTATAACCCCCGTTGCCATGCTGGCCGGCAGGTCATCCTCCTCCTCAATGTGTTTAAACACCCTGTGTAATACTGGTACTAACAGTTCCCTAAAAGCAATATAAAATTCCGCTGTTAACCCATCTAACCCCGGACTTTTATTTCTACCCAACCCTACTATTGCTAATTCTATTTCCCCTGTGCCAATCTCCCCCTCACACATCTCTCTATCATTATCATTTAAAGTCTTGTCCATACTGTCTATCGCTGTCTCTACACTCTCCCTATCGGTCTCTTCTGTCCTAAACAAATCCCTGTAAAACTCCTCTACTCTTTCTGCTATCCCTACAAAATCTGTTATTTTCCTACCATCCTTTCCCTCAACCTGTTTTAAATCATTTCTTTCCTGCTTGCTTTTTTCCAGCCCCAGAAAAAAACTAGTACACCTTTCTCCTTCCATAGCATATTGTGCCCTGCTCCTTACAATAGCCCCCCTACATTTATCCCTCTCTATACCCTCTAGCTCATCTTTGATCCTAGTGTATTCCCCTAAATCCCTCCCTATCTCTCTATCTATTTTTTCGCCTCCCTAACTAACTCTCCCTTAACCCTTTTCTCCCTTCTTCTGTCAAGCGTATTTTTTCCCTTACTGTATTTTATGCTTATTTTCTTGATCTCATCTTTTAGTTCCCCCCACCAAGTTAATATATTATTGCTCTTTGTACCACCTCCCTCCCTTATACACTCTCTCACCTTTCCCTTATACACCTCATCATTCAGCAGTTTCGCATTCAGGCACCACACACCTCCACCCCTCCCATTCATTCTCAGCCCCATCCTGAGACTAAGAACCATATGGTCACTCAGCGCAGTGGCCCTGTATTCAATCCTCCCGATCTTTTTAGCTACAGCTTCTGAGCTCAGAGCAAGATCAATCCTACTCTGTGTAAGTTTGCCCCCCCCACTTGTCTTCTTGAAAATTCCCTTGCATCCAAATTTCTTTCTCTCCACACATCAATCAACCCATTCGCTTCCATTATCCTTTTGAGTGCTCCTCTAGAGGAGTCATTCCCAAAACGAGCACTCGCAGTCGCATCTAACCTTCCACACCATACATTGAAGTCCCCAACAATCATACAGTTCCCCCCACATTTGCCATCCAACCCTTCAAAAAAAACCTTTCTCTCCTTTTGCCCATTAGGTGCATACACATTTATCAACTTGAACATTTCCCCCATATATTCATACTGTACTCCAATCATCCTCCCCTCACCATCATCCTCAACCATCCTTGCATTCTTTACCACCCCTGAATTGATGAGTATCGCCACACCCCTAGCATGAACACTCCCATTATTTGCAAACACTTCACCCATCCACTCCTTTTTTACCTCATCCACACACCCCCCATCCCAATGTGTTTCCTGCAGACATATTATACTGGCCTCACATAAAATTAGCGCCCGTTCTCTTCTGATCTTACTTTTGAGACCATTTCCATTAAAGGAGGAGATAGTTGCCATCAAAAGGGATGTTATTATTATTATAACAGTCCTTAGGATCATTACCTTAAACCAGTGTCTTTCCCGAGCTCCCCCTCTGTTGAGCTTACCCTCCTTTTCTCCGTCTCCCTCTCCTTGTCCGCTTTGCGTCTAGCAGTCCGCCCGGCGTTCTCCGATGAGGTCTTCTTCTCCTCACTCCTGTTCCTCCTCATGCCGCGGCCCCTCGGCTCATCGTTAGGGCTCCCGAAGACCTTGGTGTCCACAGGGCCCTCCTCCAGCTCTCCCTCCTCCATCTCTGATGCCTCCGAGATGTCTTCCACCACTCCAGGACTCCGACACTTCTTTCCCCCGCCGCTGCTTCCCTGCGCCTCTACTACTCCCCTCGGTGCCTCCGCTGCTCTGCTTGGCACTTCTCTTAGCTCCATCCTCACCTCCCACCGCTCCTCCATCACTCGGTCCTTCATCCTCATCGCTGACGTCTTCAAAGGGTCTTTTCTTCGCTCCTTCCGCCCCTTCCTCGTCCTTCTCCCCGTCTTCCTCCTTGTCTGCCTCTTCCTCCTCCTCTCTCTCCGCCCCAAACCTGCACTCCCTGGCATAGTGTCTCGTCTGGCCACACTTGAAGCACTTAAACTCCGGGCACTCTCTGAAGATGTGACCGGGCTGGATACACAGCCGGCAGACAGGAACCTGGCGATTGTGCAGAACTCTAAAGTACTCCGCCCCCCTCACTGTGTCTAACTTCGTGGAATAAGGGAGGGAGCGGACCTTGTCATTGAACCTTACTCTTAGAAATCTGGTGCCGTCTGTGATTTCCGTGCCCGGCCACACTCTTTTTTTGATTGCTGAGATGGGCTCAACCCCCCACTCTTCTAGTCTCTTTAGTATCATCCTATCAGGTACATATACCGGCAGATTTAGGAATGAGACCGTCAGATCATTATTCAAGAGGTCCTGTGCGTGCACCATCACCCCGTTCACCCTCAGCCCCTCCATTATTTTCATTTTCCCTAGACAGGTCCGCATGGTTACTTCATATAGCCGCTCCCCTCTCACTCTGCACCCGTCCACAACCCCACACTTCTTTTGTATCCCTTTTAGTAAGTCCATCATTGTAACTGCACTTCCTTCATCCACAACCACCTCCACAGTTAGTTCTACGCTGTACCTTTCACTCCCCTTCTCTTTTCTTGTTTCCTCCTCTCCCGTTTTCTTGCTTTGTCCTTGTTCTTTGTCTTCGTCGGTATCCTTCCGTGGTTCGTTGTCGTTCTTTCCGTCCGTTTTGCTCCCCACTTTCTCGTTTTCCATGATCCGCGTCGCAGGGGAAAAAACCCCCAACCAGCAAAAAGCTGTTTTGGGGGGGGGGGGGGGGGGTCCGTTCAAAACCAAAAAAAAACAAAGCAGTTCACCAAATCGACGAATACGTGAAAAAAAACTCACAAACGCTTTAAATCGCACTCTGTTCACCACTTTCTCCGTTCCCTGCCACTCATACACAGTCAAAGACAAACAATGAACCAACAATGACAGACAGAAAAAACAGAACTTAAATACACACAAGAATAATCACACAAACAAGACACAGGTGAGGAGGGAGGAGAAAACACAGGGGCACAAGGTGAACACAATCGGGTAATCAGGTAGGAGGGAAAACAGACAGAAAGCAACAGGCAAGACAGGGGGTGAACACTTTTCAAAATAAAACAGGAAACCAAAGACAGAAAAAGACAAGACAAAACACAACACAGACAGATCGTGACATTACCCCCCCCTCAATCCCAGACGTCCCTAAAAAAAAACAAAGTCCAAAACATCCAGCAGGGTGGGTGGAGAGGGACCAGAGGAGGGACTCGGGCGGACAGCCCGGGGGCAAAGCAGAAGCCGAGAAGGGGCACTCGGGCGGACGGCCCGGGGGCAAGGCAGAGTTCGAGAAGGGGGACTCGGGCCGACGGCCCGGGGGCAAGGCAGAGGCCGAGAAGGGGGACTCGGGCGGACGGCCCGGGGGCAAGGCAGAGTTCAAAAAGGGACGAAGGCCACAGCGGGCGAACTCAGGGGGCCGGGCATGAGGGGGAGGGCAGCGGCTGGAAGAGTCAGGGGGCCGGGCCCGAGGGCGAAGGCCGCGGCTGGAAGAGTCAGGGGGCCAGGCCCGAGGGCGAAGGCCGCGGCTGGGGAACTCAGGGGGCCGGGCCCGAGGGCGAACAAGAAGGTGGTGACGGGACAGCTCCGGAGGACGGGCAGGAAGGCGCCGCCGGGACAGCTCAGGAGGCCGGGCAGGACCCGGTGTCGGCCGGACAGGAACCGGAGCCGACGGGACAGGCGTAGACGGGATCCTGGACATGACATGGGCTGGTGTCAATGGGACCCCGGATGGAGCAAGGGCTAGTGTCGACTGGACCCCCAACGGAACAGGACACAGAGTTGGCAGGACCTCCGGTGGAACAGGTGTTGGCGGAACCTCCAACAGGACAGGACACAGAGTCGGCAGGACCCCCGGTGGAACAGGTGTCGGCGGGACCTCCAACAGGACAGGACACAGAGTTGGCAGGACCCCCGGCGGGACAGGTTTCGGCAGGACCCCCAACGGAACAGAACATGGAGCTGGCAGGACCCCCGGCGTAGCACGTGTCGGCGGAACCCCCAACAGGACAGGATATGGGGTTGGCAGGACCCTCAGCGGAACAGGTCTCGGCAGGACCCCCAACGATACTGGACGTGGAGTTGGCAGGACCCTCAGCAGAACCCCCAACGCCACAGGACATGGAGTTGGCAGGACCCCCGGCAGAACAGTAGTCGGCGGGACCTCCAACGGCAAAGGACATAGGGTTGGCAGGACCCCCGGCGAAGAGTAGTCGGCGGGACCCCCAACGGGACAGGACATAGGGTTGGCAGGACTCCCGGCAGAAGAGTAGTCGGCGGAACCCCCAACGGGACAGGACTTGGAGTTGGCAGGACCCCCGGCAGAGGAGTAGTCGGCGGGACCTCCAACGGCACAGTACATAGGGTTGGCAGGACCCCCGGCAGAAGAGTAGTCGGCGGGACCCCCAACGGGACAGGACATGGAGTTGGCAGGACCTCCGACGAAACAGGTGTCGGCTGGACCCCCAACAACACAGGACATAGGGTTGGCAGGACCCCCGGCAGAAGAGTAGTCGGCGAGGCTCCAACGGGACAGGACATGGAGTTGGCAGGACCCCCAGCAGAACCTGCAACGGACCAGGACATTGGGTAGGGTCTTGAGAGGGGACTCGAGAAGGAACTCGAGAGGAGACACGAGAGGGGACTTGAGAAGGGACTTGGAAAGGGACTCGAGAGGGGACTTGAGAGGGGACTTGAGAGGGGACTTGAGAGGGAACTCGAGAAGAGACTCGAGAGGGGACTTGAGAAGGGACTTGGAAAGAGACTCGAGAGGGGACTTGAGAGGGGACTCGAGAGGAGACTTGAGAGGGGACTTGAGAGGGAACTCGAGAAGAGACTCGAGAGGGGACTTGAGGGGGAACTCGAGAGGAGACTCGAGAGGTGACTTGAAAGGGGACTTGAGAGGGAACTCGAGAGGAGACTCGAGAGGGAACTCGAGAAGAGAATCGAGAGGAGACTTGAGAAGGAACTCGAGAGGAGACTCGAGAGAGGACTTGAGAGGGAACTCGAGAGGTGACTTGAGAGGGGACTCGAGAGGTGACTTGAGAGGGGACTCGAGAGGGGACTCGAGAAGGGACTTGAGAGAGGACTTGAGAGGGGACTTGAGAGGGAACTCGAGAGGGGACTTGAGTTGGGACTAGAGAAGGGACTTGAGTAGGGACTGGAGAAGGGACTTGAGATGGGACTAGAGAGGGGACTTGAGAGGGGACTTGAGAAGGGACTTGAGAAGGGAATAGAGAAGGGACTTGGGAAGGGACTAGAGGAGGGGTTTGAGAAGGGACTTGAGAAGGGACTTGAGAAGGGACTTGAGAAGGGACTAGAGAAGGGAATTGAGTAGGGACTTGAGAGGGGACTCGAGAGGGGACTTGAGAGGAGACTCGAGAAGGGACTTGAGAGAGGGCTTGAGAGGGGACTTGAGAGGGAACTCGAGAGGGCACTTGAGAGGGAACTCGAGAGGGGACTTGAGTTGGGACTAGAGAAGGGACTTGAGTTGGGACTTGAGAAGGGACTTGAGAAGGGACTAGGGAAGGGAATTGAGTAGGGACTAGAGAAGGGACTAGAGAAGGGACTTGAGTAGGGACTTGAGTTGGGACTTGAGTCGGCCGGTACGCCGACAGGACAGGGGATTGGCGTCGGCCGGAGAGCCAGTACTGGATCCGAAACTGGAGTCAGAAACATGGAAGCAGGGGCCGAAACTGGGGCCGGAACCATGGCTGCTGGGGCCGGAACTGGGGCCGGAACCATAGCTGCTGGGGCCGGAACAGAGGCCTGGACCATGGCTGTGTGGGCCGGTTCTGGAGCCGGAAACATGGCTTTAAGGTTCGGTTCTGAAGCAGGGACCATGGCTGCTGGGGCCGGCACTGGAGCCGGAACCATGGCTGCTGGGACAGGTACCTGAGCCGGGACCATGGCTGCTGGGCACGGAACCGGAACCCGGAACCATGGCTGTGTGGGATGGTACTGGAGCACGGTACCATGAGTGTGTGGGCCGGCACTGGAGCACGGAACCATGGCTGCTGGGGCCAGGACTGAGGCTGGAACCATGGCTGCTGGGGCCAGAACTGGAGCCCAAAGCATGGCTTCAGGGGCTCGGGCTGCTAGCCTGGACTTGCGACTCCTTCTCTTAGGAGCCTTTTGGAGGCTCCCTGGACCTCCAAAAGCCAGACGAGTACCGAGAACGGCTCCTGGACAGGAGCAGGAAATGGGGAAGAAGCAGGGGTTGACTCCAGACGGAACACACCGAGACGTATGCTGTCAGGTTGGGACTTGGGAGGCAGGGGACTAGCATGCCAGGGGCTAGCAGGCCGGGAAACAGGTTTGACCTCAACGCTACCAAAAAAGTCCTCCACCCACTCGGGTAGTAACTCCCTTAACCAGGGCCTTGAGGTTACTTCTTGGCGTGCCGAAGAAATAATTGACTGCCTCTCTTCACTACTGGAGGCATATCGAAAGTCATTCTTCAAGCATGTTAAATTGTACGTCACCTCGTACAAGCTGTCTGCTGGGTCCATTCTTGGTTGGTTCATTCTGTCAGGGTTGAGTGAAGCAGGCAGGACCCAAATGCAGATTTCAAAGAAAAATCCTTTATTCCAAGGCAAAAACAGAACACTACCCCGTGACACAGTCAAAGACAAACAATGAACCAACAATGACAGACAGAAAAAACAGAACTTAAATACACACAAGACTAATCACACAAACAAGACACAGGTGAGGAGGGAGGAGAAAACACAGGGGCACAAGGTGAACACAATCGGGTAATCAGGTAGGAGGGAAAACTGAAGTTACCTACTGTAACTCCAGCTTCTATGAGTATTGGCGTAGCCCTCTAAGGCTATCGCTATTGGGTAATCCCCTGCGCGCCCGCGCAGCACTGAAACACTTGTAGTCAACGCCCACCCGCAAGGTGGGCCCCACCCTCGGGCTCCCTTCCGGTATAAATAGGAAGGAGGCCCGACAATCTGCTCCCACACAAAAAACTTTTCTTCAGCTATTCGTGGAGCCAGTGGGGCCCAGAACTTAGAGGGCTACGCCAATACTCATAGAAGCTGGAGTTACAGTAGGTAACCTCAGTTCTATTTCGTATATGGCTTCGCCCTCTAAGGCTATCGCTATTGGGTTAAGGGCGAAGCAAGATGTAGTCTGCGCCCCACTGGGTCCCCCCAGTACTGGAAGCACAGACACACCTGCTCAGATAATAACCCCTGCCTATTGCGCCATGCGAATGGCGCATCACAGTCCCTGGAATATAGCATAACATGAATACTGGGAACAATACATACCCGCCGCTGTGATAAGTAGAGACGAAGGTCACACTTTGCCCAGCGACAAAAAGAGGGGGAACACGGGCAACTCTCTGCGTGTAGACAGGCAGGAGAGCGCACAGCTGGATCCCTGACATCACTCACTCTGACAAGACACTCCGTACAAAATGTGTCAGAGGAAACAAGGAAACATCCCTCTCATAAGAGGGGAAAGGGGCCGCTCTTCGTGTGCCGAGAGGCAGGAGAGAGGCGCACAGCTGGATCCCTGACGTCACTCACTCTGACAGGACACTCAGCACAGGGTGTGTCAGAGAGGAATGGGAGACATCCCTCAAATAAAATTGAATAAATGAACAGGGGGAAGACCAAGATG
This sequence comes from Dissostichus eleginoides, assembly GCA_031216635.1. NCBI lineage: Eukaryota > Metazoa > Chordata > Actinopteri > Perciformes > Nototheniidae > Dissostichus > Dissostichus eleginoides. The sequence continues at coordinate 9,669,201 of CM062270.1, read as the reverse complement.
CAGCAGTGCAAATGTCTTCCACTGACATTCCTCCGTGCAAAGCCGTGGAGGAGGAAATTCCTCTGGTGGAGTGCGCACTGATGTTCTCCAGGGGATCCGCCCCAGAGGAGACATATGCCTGTAATGTGACACAGCCTCACACAGCCAGTGTGACAGCCGTTGTGCAGACAGAGGCTGCCCGATCGAGCGCTCTCTGTAATGCACAAACAGGCGCTGAGAACGGCGCAAGGCAGCCGTGCGCGCCACATAGCAGGCCAGCGCGCGCACCGGACAGAGGAGATGAGACGTGGCTTCTTCCTCCGACCTGTGAGGAGGGGGAAAGAAGCCATCCAGGGTGATCACTCTTGACTTAAAAGAGCTTGTGATGACCTTTGGCATAAAAGCCGGGTTAGGGCGTAAAACAGCTGAACTGCCATCTCCTTGGATCCGGAGGCATGACGGAGCCACAGAGAGAGCAGACAAATCACTCACCCTTTTCGCTGATGTTAGAGCCAAAAGTAGTACTACTTTGGCTGATAACAGTTTAAGGGGAACCTGAGCTAACGGTTCAAATGGGGCTATGCTTAGTGCGCGTAACACTAAAGCCAAATCCCACTGAGGCGCCAGTGCGCGTGACACAGGTCTGAGTCTCCGTACTCCTCGCAGAAAACGTTTCGTCAGGGGGTGACTAAACACCGTCCCGACCCCGAAACCTACGTGACAAGATGATATGGCAGCAGCATATACCTTGATTGTGTTGAAGGCCAAATTCCTGTCCAGCAACAGCTGGAGGAATGACAGCACGTGAGGCAGGGGGCACGTAATGGGGTCCAGGCTTTTCGCCACACACCAACGCTGGAAAGCTGTCCACTTGGCTGTGTAGGACGCTCTGGTAGACGCGCCCTGGCTCCTGAATGGTACGTACAACATCTTGAGAGAGGCCCAGCCCCTCTAAATGTTCCCGTTCAGGGGCCATGCCCATAGGTGCTGGCCTATCACAGGGTGACTGCTGATCGCTCCCTCCACCTGCGAGAGAGCGTCCCCGCGCCACGGAATTTTCCACGGTTTGCCTGACAGCGTAAGCTGTAGGCATGGAAACCAGGAAGCGCCCGTGCGCTCCGGGGCAATTAGGATCATTGACAGTCGCTCCTCCTGCACTCGGTCCAGGCACCGAGGAATCAGCGGGACTGGTGGAAATGCGTACAACAGTCCCCTGGGCCACGGTCGATGTGCGAACGCGTCCACCCCCAGGGGGGGGTGGTCCTGCGCTTTCAGGGAGAACCAGAGGGCGCATTGCGCGTTCCCGCGTGCGAACAGATCCACCTCTGCTCTCCCGAACCGGCTCCATACCTGGGAGACCAGCTCGGGATGGAGGCTCCAGTCCCCCCTGGCGAGGACCTCCTCTGGACATGAGGTCTGCCCCTTTGTTCAGCTCGCCGGGAACATACATTGCTCTGATGGAGAGCAAGTGTGCACGTGCCCATATCAACAGCGGCCTGGCTGTGTTAAACAGCTGCGCTGAGCGTACTCCGCCCTTGGCGATTGATGTAGGCTGCCGCGGCTTTGTTGTCTGTGCGAATCAACACATGCTGATTCCGCAGCAACGGGGCAAAATGCTGGATTACTCTCCGTACGGAGAGCAATTCCAGCACGTTTATGTGGAGGGACATGTGAGCCGGCCACTGTCCCCCCACTGCCTGCGACATACACGTTCCTCCCCAGCCTGAGAGAGATGCGTCTGTGAACACCGAGATGTGTGACGTAACTCTGCCCAGGGGCACACCCGCTGACAGCACGTGGGGACTTTTCCAATAGGCTAAGTCTGAACCCACGGAAGGAGGGATGGCCACCATGCGCCTCTTCTGTCGCACGGGGTCGATGCGCAGGCGAATAAACCACCTCTGGAGTATCCTCATGTGAAGGAGACCCAGGGGGATCACCACGTGACCAGCTGCCATCATGCCCAGCAGCTGCATCACGGAGAGGGCTGTCACCACGCTGCGAGGTGTGACGCGTCGGAGAAGAGCTGTCAGTGCCTCCACTCTCTGCTGTGAGAGTCGCGCTCTCATGCGGGCTGAGTTCAATTCCACACCCAGGTAAACAATACTCTGGGAGGGAAGAGGGCGGCTCTTCTTCCAGTTTATTATGAAACCCAGCTTTGACAGATGTGATACGAGCTGTACCGTCTGTAAAGCAACTTCCTCCCTGGAGCGAGCCAGCAACAGCAGGTCGTCCAGGTAAAATAGTACTCTCATCCCTCCTCTGTGTAGCGGCTGCAGCGCCGTCTCTACACACTTTGAAAAGGTGCGAGGAGCCAGGGAATAACCGAACGGCAGACGGTTGTACTGGTACGATATTCCCTGGAATGAGAAACGCAGGAATTTCCTGTGTTTCGGGATGATGGGTACGTGGAAGTAAGCATCCTTCAGGTCTATAGAGGTGAACCAGTCCCCCTGGTGAACACACTCCAGCACCTGTTTGATCGTCAGCATGTGAAAAGGCCTTTTCATTATTGCCTTGTTGAAAACTGACAGATCGAGGATGGGTCTCATTCCCCCTGTCTTCTTCGGGATAAGAAAATAGCGGGAGTAATACCCCTGATTTTCTTCCCCTTGAGGAACCCTGGAAATAGCCTCTTTCAACAGGAGTTCCCGCAGCTCTGACTGGAGCGCAAGACACTGTTCCTGGGATGACAGGAGTGTTTCCTGTATCCCATTGAACTGTGGGGGGGGAGAGGTGAACTGCAGGGTGTACCCTCTGCTGATCAACCTGCTCATCCATCTGTCCATCAGACACACGCGCTGCCACTCTGAGAAACACTCTGAGAGCGGGCGCACGTGCTCGAGATGTGTTGTGGTCGTCATGGTGACGAGCCACGTCAGAGCCCTCGCCGCCGCTGCCCGTGAGGCAACCCAAGGTGGGCCTGGAGCGAAAGGGCTGTGAGGGAGCCTCCACACGCTGCGTTTCACTCCGGCTCTCATCATGAGGCGCGTACACGCTCAGGGGATGAGTGGAGGTGTGTGCAGTGACGTCCACATGAGGCGTCATAACTGCTCTCATTGGCTTATTATGACCATGTGTAGGAGGCGTATCTCGGACAGAGGAATGCCGCGAGCTCTGCGGTTTATTAACCCATAGGTTAAAACCAGCAGACTTCTGCAGCGAGCCCTGCTGCCTACTAATCAACATATTGGTGGCAGCTGGCTTAGTTAGCGAACTCCGCAGTTTATTAACCGATAGATTAAAAACTGCAGGTTTTTTCAACGAGCCCTGCTGGCTATTAACCGATAGGTTATAGGCAGCTGGCAGAGTGGGGGATATGTGAGAAACACTTGATACTGATGCCTCAGACACAAAGTTGGAAAATAAACTTGTTTTATTTTTCTCACAACCCCCCCCAACACGTCAGAAGCGGCTTTGCTTCCTCGGAGGCTCTCGCGGAGCAGACCAGGAGCGGGAGTGCCTCCCTCCCCGTTGGCTCACCGCCGGAAGACCCCTCTGCCTCTGGGGTGGCGGGGGAGCGGCGACGCGGGGCGGGGCCCCTGCCGCCGCCGACGGGCGAGCCTGACGCCGCGGCTGCTGTTGCCTCTCCTGTGTGCGTCTCTCCGCCTGCCGCTGTGGCCGGGTTGGACGCTGCGGCTGCTGCGGCTGCTGCGGCTGCTGCGGGCGTTGGTGCCGCTGTGGCCGCCCCGCAGGCTGGAGCCAGCTAACGTGCTGGCGGATGTCGTCCGCCTGTTCTGCAGCCGCCTTCATGGACTTCACCATGGCGTGGAACTGGGGTCCGAACAGCCCGTCCGGGCTGATTGGAGCGTCCAGCAGCACCTTCCTGGCCGTCTCCGTAACCGACGCCTGCTGCAGCCAGAGGTGGCGCTGAATTTGCGTCACCCACGCGGCGATTCTCGCCTGGGAGACAGCAACGGACGCGCACAGTGTGAGCGCCGTGCTGGCCGCCTTGCTGATCTCCTCCGCTTCCTCCGCGGCCAAGGTGGTGGACCGCTCCACCAGCGTCACCACCGAGTTGGAGAGCAGCGCGATGTTGTTCGCCGCCGCCGACGCCTGAAAGGCACACTGGTGCACCCGGTCGGACTGGCCGGCGACATACTGGTCCCTGGGGGAGGCCAACGTAGGGCGCCGTCCGGCGATCATGTTGGCCTGCCTCACCCCAAAAAACGCCGTCAGGCTCGGCTCCAGAGAAGGGGCGGCTGGGAAACCAGCATCTGTGAACCCCTCCACCTTGGTGAGGGGGACAAATGTGGCCACCGGAGCCTTCAGGGTCCTCGGGTTCGCCGCCGCCCCCTCCTGGTACCTCCTGATGGCGGGAAAGCGCCAGATCGGATCACTCCTGACCATCTGCATCCGCGAAAAAACTCCGGTCATGTCATCCGGAGCACACCTCTCCTGAGCTAGGGGAACGGGGAGACCTCTGCAGGGGGCCGCCTTGCCTATGATCTCCGGCAGTTCCCCCAGGATGCCACCTATCGCCGGCAGCGCCGTGATGACGGAGAAGGGGACCGCGTGCTCTGCCGTCCAGTCGGCACCCTGCTCCGACTCTGTCTCCCCCGTCCGGGGGAGAGGAGGGAGGGGAGAACCGCACGGTGAACCGTGGAGGGAGGTGGGGAAGGAGTCGTCCGACTCCTGCCCGGCACTCGGCTCCAGGGACATGAGGCTGCCGCCCACAGGCTCGAAAGCCTGGACGGGCCAATCGTCCTCCTCGGCCGCAGCAGCGAGAGCGTCCGATTCTGCGCTTCCTGCCGTCCGAGGAGAGACGCGTACGCGTGCTCTGGCCCCAGGCAAGATTCGCATGCCGCGTGCTGGTCGTAGCTCATGATGTATCCTGAGCCACATGAGGGACAATCTCTTACACAGTTGGCACTCATGTTACTCAAAATCTCTCTCGTGCTTCAGTATTACTCGGGGTGCTGAAGAAAAAGAGGGAGCAGATTGTCGGGCCTCCTTCCTATTTATACCGGAAGGGAGCGAGAGGGTGGGGCCCACCATGCGGGTGGGCGTGGACTACAAGTGTTTCAGTGCTGCTTGGGCGCGCAGGGGATTACCCAATAGCGATAGCCTTAGAGGGCGAAGCCATATATGAAATAGAACAAACAGAAAGCAACAGGCAAGACAGGGGGGTGAACACTTTTCAAAATAAAACAGGAAACCAAAGACAGAAAAAGACAAGACAAAACACAGACAGATCGTGACAGTTTCTAGACGACACTACTGTGGTGGGTCTCATCAGCAACAACGATGAGACTAACTACAGGAAGGAAGTGAACCAGCTGGCCCTGTGGTGCCAAAATAACAACCTCTTCCTCAACCTGGAGAAAACAAAGGAGATAGTTGTTGACTTCAGGAGAACCCACCCCCTCTCCCCCTGACCATCAACGGCGCTGCTGTGAAACAGGTGACCATCACTGATGACCTCACCTGGAATAACAACACCACCGCACTAGCGAAGAAAGCCCAGCAGCGCCTGTACTTCATCCGGAAGCTCAAGCGAGCCGGAGCATCACCCCCCATCATGCTGTCTTTTTACCGAGGCGCCACCGAGAGCATCCTCAGCAGCTGTATCACGCTGTGGTTTGGAAGCTGCACCGCCTCCAACCGCAAGAGCCTGCAGCGCATTGTGAACTCTGCCCAGAGGATCATCGGTGCCTCACTCCCATCACTACAGGACATATATAACACCCGCCTCACCCTCAAAGCCCTCAGCATTGCGGGTGACTCCACCCACCCCTCCAACAGCCTCTTCAACCTCCTGCCTTCAGGAAGAAGGTTCCTCAGCCTCAGCTCGGGCACCAACAGGCGGGCAACAGCTTCCTCCACGGTCAGGATGTTGAACTCTCTACCCTCCCTCCCTCCCTCCCTCCCTCCCTCCCTCTCTCCCTCTCTCCCCCTCTCTGACATCTCTCCCCTGAACTCTCCACCCTGCCTCCCACCCTTCTCCCCTGCCCCAAATGGTCCTGGACTTTTTTCAAAGACGCAGACTCATTGTTCCCGCTAAAGTAGGGGTGAGTGTAATAAGGAGGCAAAGTTGACGTTCAGTGTGTTACCGGGAGCATATAAGGATGTATCCACGATGTTGAACATGTTTAAAGATATGTGTTGAGAACACGGCGTGCGAAAATATACGGGTCGTGCTGCAGCTAGATTTGCCTGTCCTCTGTAAGAAGCTGTCGGCGACTGATATGCAAGGAAGAACGGCTGTCCACAGGCTGTTCCAACTTTAACAACTTTATTAACTTCCAGGGTAGTGAATTGAACATGCAATTGTAATTGGGTGTGTGGTATATTTTTGTGCACGGACACGCATGTTCCACAACACACAAACTGAACAACACTCAATTTTCCGATCGCTACCACTGTCCTTGCGATCTTGTTATAACAACAAGTGCACATTACTGATGCAATATGGTTGAGACCATTCAGGCTTATTCTAGAGGGGTGCAAGGAATAGTCCAAGTAGTGGGGGAGTTTTATACAATATGTTTAAAACATAAAGATGAAAAGGTTTAAAAAAGTTAATGTTTTAAGGAGGTGACGCTACTCAGCCAATCATATCGGTGCAGTCAGTGAGTCAGCACGATAGATTCAAACACACACACAGAGACGAGACAAGAGGAGAGAAACAGTCTTCATTTTCTCTTACTGGACCTCTTTGAAATGCAATTGAATACCCCTGCATTATAGCAACAACAACAATAATAATAATAATAATAATAATAATAATAGCAATAATAATTGGGAGGGGGGGCGCGGCTGTTCTTATGTTCTCTGAGGGGAGGCTCACCTTCCCACACTTTGAAAACCCCTGCCATAGCCAATAACAAATAAATGTAACATATTTTATTTTTGTTGTTCATTTATAGTTTTGTGTCTGGGCTCCTGAATCTGTCTCAGAACCTCTCTCTCTCCTCTCTCCTCTCTCCCCCTCCTGAGAAGCATCAGTAATTCAACTAAAGTAAAGGTTTAGCTTTGAATAAGTTTTAAAGTTAATCTTCTCTTATTTTACCTAGTTTAAATGTATTTATTTATGCATATTTTACTAATCACTCCCGTTTTGAACGATATTTTGGGTTAACTGTCCTATAGTATACATTGGAAGGATTTCATACCTGTTTTTGATTTATCCTAATAATTATAACGTGATATAATGTGCATTGGAAATATTTGTTTACATAAATTGTGATAAAAACGTTTGAGACCCACTGAGATAACTTAGACTAAAGTTAACTATCTAAACACTCAGACAGTCCTTTACTTCACCTGAGCTGTAGTTATCAGCCTCTCAGTCTGACAGGAGAGAGCTCTCCTCCACCTTGCTCTAGAAACAGTGTTTTATATCCGTTAGCACAGCTAGCACCAGATGCTAACAACAACAATCCCCGTCTAGATGCGAGCTCTATCAATTCAATTAAATTAAATTCAATAGCTTTATTAGCATGACCATAATTACATACAGTATTGCCAAAGCTCTGTGCAATTGCAACATCCATACACAAATACATATTTGAAACAAACACAATTCTGAGCATAAGAAAAAAATTCATTCAATTCATATAATACATTAATAAAACAAGTAGAGATCGACTCTCTCTGAGAAGGGTCACTGTGCCCTGCAGCTTGTCTTTAGGATGCAGCTCCTGCTCCTCAACGCTGCTAGCTTTCTCCGTGTTTTGTGTCTTTGTTAATGCCTTAATAATATTGAAATCTTCTTGGATTAAGGTCACACTGGCCTGGCTCCTTTGGAACATGATTGTTCCGTTATGGTAAGTATTTACCGTCAGCATATGTTGTCTCTGTCGTCATCTCCAAGAGTCTGCCACTACATATTCCTCTCTTCTTGTGGTCTTTATGGTGGGAACTAAAGTAACCTGTATATCCTATATAACCTGTTCCAATAATTATAACCTGTTTTAATAATTATAACTTTGTCTGTGTAAAATGTATACTTATGAAACTAGACCAAGTGTTCTTATTTTGTTTTGTTTGATGTGGTCAATTGTGTGTGCGTTGACTTAGGAATGTTGAGGTTCCAGTCGACCCCCCCGGGTTTTTAATGGGCCGGATAGGAGCATGGGGGGGGTTGTAGGAGAAAGGTAATAAAACTGACACCATTGAGTCTATGCAGAGATTGTACTGAGAGAAAGATTGGGATGCGGAGTGGTACGGCCAGGTGCTGAGGATAAACGAAGATAAGGATTGGTACCTCACCCCCGTGCGACCCAGAATTGTTTATTTCATGGCTGCCATAAAATATGACCTGGGACTGATCGGCGGCGCAGGAGATCCAAAGTTCCCACACTTATGGCTGACTCACTCTGATTCGCTGTTTAGACCTCGTCGATGGCTGACTCACTCTGATTCACTGCCTAGGGCTCGCCCAGGAGTGAGTCCACCAATGGATGAACACCTAGGAAGGAGCAACCGACACAACTCCTCCCACACAACTCCTCTCCGTTTGTGGGCATAAATATTATGAATTCTGTACACTCGGGGCCTTTGTTCTGTCTGACTGTCTGATACGTACATCGCATGGTAGTAAGAGCCAAGGCCCGAAGTACTTCGTTATATTGTACTGTTGTTTTTACCATTAAATCAGCTTATTGTTAAACCTCATATCTCTGCGTCTGAGCCGTTCCTTTTTACAGCAGACCACTCATCAAACGAACGGAGCGGAGGGGGCTCGAACCTTCAACCACTGAAGGCTGCTTCAACCCAACAGAACAAATTGCTTTATGCCAATAATCAGTGTTGTCTGTATACAGCAGGAAGTTACAAATGACTAGCTTGTCTCCCTGGTGGCTGTAGTCTGCTATTAATATCTCTTGGAAGTTTACATTTGAAAGCTTTCTTTGACTAAACTTGGCCAACATATTGTATAGCCTACAGGTCTATACATATTATCATGATCTTAATTTGTATTATTTTGTCCTTGTGTCTTGTTTTACTTCCTGTCTCTGTTTTCCCTCCCATTTGATTGTCCAACAGAGGTGGGAAGTAACTAAGTACATTTATTCAAGTACTGTACTAATATATATTATATTTGAGGTACTTTACTTGACTGTTTCCATTTTGAGGTACTTTACTTGACTGTTTCCATTTTGAGGTACTTTACTTGACTGTTTTCATTTTATGCTACTCTGTACTTCTACTCCATTACGATTTCCGACGTCAATTGTGTACTTTTACTCCACTAAATGTATTTAATGATGTGAAATATAATCAACACTTAACTTTAGTTACACCTGGAGTAAATTCACAAGCTACCCTGCAGAATACAAAGTCATTCAAACTAGCTGCACCTTTACCAGCTTTGATAACACTTTAATACATCATAAATAATCAAAACATATTATATATTATTCTGAAATGGGCCAATCTGCATATTAAGTACTTTACTTTTTGTACGTTAAGTATATTTTGAGGCTAATTATTTTGTACTTTTACTTGAGGAACATTTTGATTGCAGGACATTAACTTGTAAAAGAGTATTCCTACACTGGTTCTTCTGCTTTTACTTAAGTACAAGATCTGAGTACTTTTTCCACCTCTGTTGTGCAATTCTTTGCACGTGCTCACCTTGGGTTGTGCATGCCCTCCCCAGCTGTTGTCTTGGTGATTAGTCTTTTGTGTATACATGCCTGTTTTCCCTTGTGTTCTCCGTCAGTTCTTCGTCATTGTTTCCTGGTTCCCTCTCTGTATTCTTCTGGATTTCCCTCGTCTGCCCTCCTAGTCTACCCGGTTTGTTACTCATTTTTGTTTGCTACTTTTCTTTTGTTGACCTTGTCTAACCCTCCATTTTTTTTGTATTTATTTGGAACAGCTTTGATAATTAAAGCTTGCTTTTTGTTCATATATTTTGTATACTCACCTCTTTCATTCTGCATTTGGGTCCTGATTCCCTTTCCCTGTGACACATATGGATTCATAGAAAGAGACAGTTCATGGTGATATGTAAATGAGTTAATATCAAATGGAAAAGTTCAGTTTGAATGCACGTTATTTCATACTCATTTAGATAATGAGCAGCAGCTGTCTGCAGTGTCAGTATGAAGAGCTGTTGGAGACACCTGCACCATGACGCTCTGCTGCTGCCATCTACTGCTGTAACCAGGTTACTGTTTTGATACCACTTCCTGTTGACAGGGTACTGCTGGACTAAAAAACAAACACTCATTTTAACATCAAAGTTCATCTTCTTTTATAGAAGCAGTGTCTTTCTGCACCCCTTATCCCTTGGGGAAATTCTCATACAGCTGTTTGTGTTTATTGCCTATCCTTGTTGACTTCAAAGTGGAACATTTAAGCACCTTGTGTGCAGTACTGCTAAATGATCTATATAGAGTATATGCATGTATTAACCCTAAAGCAACCAGGAAACCAAAAACAAGTACATTTCTTGGTTTACATAATGCATTTTTATTGTTTTTTACAATATAGAGGCACTCTTGATATATAATCAGTTGCATCATGCAATGCTATTGAAGTTATACATCCATAATATATTGAAATACCAAATCACACATTTTTATATTACACAAATAAAAGCTTACGGCAAACCACATTTCATAGGTTATAGAGTATTTTGCTAGAAAGAACAGTGCACATGGAAAACATACACATAGTTCAGGAAAACAACATGTCAACAACCAGTGTTAAAAGGATTTGGCTTATTTCCTAAATCGAGTGTAGGCTACTACTGCTGACAGTTTTTCAGTGTATAAACTCTCAGATACATCTTCTCAATCAATAAGTATATACAGATTATTTTTAGGTAGTGCAATACCTAGGTTTTTTTCTGATTGTTTTACCTGTGCTGTTAAAAACACTACGGCTCTTGCAGGTTTGCCAGAAACTCCCTTATTTCTTCGCACATTCTGTCCCTGCCTTTGGCCCTGATCTTCTCCAGAACTTTGATGCTGCCGTCACGAAAGAAAGATTGGTGCGGTATTGCTGCTGCCTTCATGTGATATTTGAGTGACTTTTGATATTCCTTTCGATCGAAATTTAAATATCTTGCGTAGTTATTGTAAAGCACCTGTTTGTCTGCTGGTTCCAAATCCCTTTCTAGCAGTTCCTGATATATCTGCTCAGCTTTAGCCTGGTCATAATTTGCCTTTCCATACACATTTGCAAGGTCTATCTTCTTCACAAGGGAAGAATGAGGGTAGAGAGAAATCACCTCCTGATGGAGACCCACTGCTCTGTCTATCATGCTTTTCTTTGGGCGACTGTCCCTGGAAAAAACGATCTTCCATTTGTAGCAGAGAGCAGCGCATCTCTTCAGATAACGCTCATCTGGATGGTCCTTCAGAGCCTCCTCTGCCAAATCAATAGCCTCATCAACAGATAAATATGTTTTGTAAACCCTTAGTATGGCTGTAAAACCACTGTAGCTGCTGACAGGATTCCTTAAAACCTCTCTGGCTAACTCACGTGCTTCATCTTCAATACTTTCTCCTCTCTTAGCACGTTGATCAAGGTATTTAACAGCAAGGTACAAGTTCTCTGGATCCTGTTCCTTAGCGACTCTCATTTTCTCCAAGATTTCCTCTTCCAGCCCTGTGCTGCTGTGCTTTGAAGCATTCACTAACCCTATGATGTAGCTAGTGTTCCACTCCACCATGTCCGGCTGCATCTCAATGGCTTTCTGGAAGTAATCTGCAGACAGCAGGTTTTTGTCTGCGCTGAACTTCATCAGGGTCCAGGCCTTTTCAGCGTAGGTCTCCGGGTGGAGCTCCTCCTGGGATGGAGATGGGTATTTTTTATTCAGGGCGTCGACCTTTGACAGGTAGGCCTCGCTCTCTGCTTGGTCTCCCAGGTGGTGGTGCAGCCAAGCCAGGTTCCCGTAGTTCACCACTAACCAGGGGCCCTCATCTGCGTTTCTCATGTTATTGAAAGCCTGTTTAGCCTTGTTGAAGAAACTTTGGGCGTCTTCATTGAAGCCCAGCTTGTATTGAATGAACCCCCGCAGGTTGTAGATGTGACCCAGCCAGCTGTTTCCCTCCTCAGTGCCAATGTCCTTCACGGTTTCCCTTAGACTTATAAGTAAGGATCTGCTGGGGTCCAGATCCCAGGTGAAGTGGCACTGCAGGGCCTCCAGTTTGGACACCAGTGTTTGACTCTTAGAGGCACTGAAGAACAAAAGGAATAAATATTAAAACAAATCCGTAATAGGTTAATGTAATATCCTCTAAAGTGTGCTATGTTTGGATAACCACATTTCATAGGGAGGAAGGGAGACCGATAAAAATGGAGTAATGAAACTTGAATGAACAGGAAGGGAGGAAAGGATTTGTATTTGTGTTAGTTGCTGGACAAAAAATAATTGAGCTCTACAATGTATACTGTGTTTCGTTGTCTATGTGAAGAAATAAATGTGATTTGATATGCAGCAAGGAACAAGGTCACTTAAAAAAGTGGAGGCCACATAAGAAAGAAAGAATAAGTGAATTAATGGATAAAAATGAGTATCACAATAACAGAAGAGTAGGGGAAAAGGTGTTACAAAGAAGGGGAGATAAGAAGGAAGAAAGGAAAGGCAGAAAGGTAAGAGATAAAAAAAAAAGGTTGATAGAGGTAAGGAAGGAGGATACAAGTAAGTAAGTGATAGGGTGGTAGGAAGAAAGGTATGAAATTGAGCAATAATTTAAAAATTCCTTTAGACCTGGCATAAATCGAAGAAGTAAATTAAGAATGAAAGTGCTCCTATCATGCTATTTCTAAGCATATATTATGGGTCTCAGATATATATACATATATAAAAACATGTTTATGATGTGTTTTGCTCAAAATACCAACAGATCATGGATTTTAGACAATTTATCCAGGGGCGGATCTACGGTAGATCGCCCCTGGATATAACCCAGACTTTCTGTCCGGGATCATGGTGAAATATGATCGTGTTTTGATTTGCGGAGACTTTAATGTCCATGTGTGCTGCGAGTCCAAACCTCTGGTTAGGGACTTTTTAAATGTCCTCGATTCTTTCGGTCTCATTCAGTCCATGGCTGGCCCAACACACGATAAAGGACACACCTTAGATTTAGTATTATCGTTTGGAATGTCTGTCTGTGGATGAAATCTGTGCAGCAACGCGTATCTCAGACCATTTACCGGTTCTGTTTACAACCTCGATCCCTTCCGCAGGAGTCGAATCACGTGCCCCTGCGCGTTGTCTGCGTTCAATTAACCCTTTGACTGCCTCACAGTTTTCAGAAGTTTTTAATGCTTTTCCGATCTGTAAATTAGAGGTGAACTGTGCTCTTAGTGCGGATGAGCTTATCTCCATGTTTGACTCGACATGTACCCTAATACTGGATTCCGTTGCTCCTTTTACGCTTAGACGCACCAAAGTTCTCTCAGAGCCGTGGCTCAATGACTGTACTCGCGCTCTCAGACGCACCTGCAGGCGTGCAAAGAGAAAATGGAAAAAGGATAAACTCCATGTCTCCTTAGAAATCCTTCGTGCTTGCCTTTCCGACTACCAGACGGCAGTCAAAGCAGCCAAAACAGAGCATATTTCTCTGTTAATCTCCAAACACAGCCATAAACCTCAGGTTCTTTTTAATGTCCTCAACTCGATCATTAATCCCTGTGATGTTTCTCCAATTGTGTCATCGACTACTCTCTGTGATACATTTCTCACATTTTTTATCGAAAAAGTATCTGCTCTTAGGCTAGCCCACACTAGTGCTACCCCATATTCTGCTCCTTTTCTGTGCCCTGCTGTCCTCGACCACTTTGAGCCTGTATCCCTCTCTTCTCTCTCGGATGTAGTCAAGCACCTGCGGCCGACAAACTGCACCTCAGACAGCATTCCCTCTCGCCTTCTCAGAGATGTTTTTGAATCAGTTGGAGCAAGTGTTTTATTGCTTGTAAACACCTCTCTTAGCTCAGGATGTGTCCCAGCTGCCTTCAAACATGCGATGGTCCAGCCACTACTTAAAAAGAAAAATCTCGACTCCTCCATTCTCGCAAATTTTAGGCCCATCTCCCAGCTACCTTTTTTATCTAAAGCCCTGGAGCGAGTAGTCTATGTCCAGCTACAGTCGCATGGCATGGCATCCATGAAAAGTTTCAGTCTGGCTTCAAACCTATGCACAGCACTGAAACAGCCCTTTTAAGAGTTTTCAACGATCTGCTCCTAGCCGTCGACTCAGGTAGCCCAGCTGTCTTGGTGCTGTTAGACCTGACAGGTGCCTTTGACACTGTGGACCACAGCATCCTGTTGTCACGGCTTGAACAGTCCGCAGGCATCACAGGCTCTGCCCTTGCATGGTTCAGGTCATACCTGACAGACCGTAGCTTTTCAGTGCAGCTAGGTACCTTCTCCTCTGCTAAAGCCCCTCTTACTTGTGGGTTCCCCAAGGCTCGATCCTGGGCCCCATCCTTTTTCTACTGTACATACTGTACTGCCCCTAGGTTCAATTCTCACTGAACACAATATCCCCTTCCATAGTTACGCTGATGATGTACAGATCTATTTGCCTCTCAATCAAAATGTCAACTCACTACAGCAGTTGATGGACTGCTTAACAGAGATCAAATCCTGGCTGAGCCAAAATTTCCTCGACCTCAACGAGAGCAAGACCGAGGTCATCTTTTTTGGACCCCAACCTCCAGCCTCCCCGGTTGATATTCTGGGCTCCCTCAATAAAAACATCCTCCCCTCTGTCATGAACCTTGGAGTGACCTTCAATAGCGCTTTTAAATTTGATAAGCAGGTCAGCACCGTAGTCAAGACCTGCTTTTTTAAAATACGACTATTGGCAAGACCAAGTCGTTTTTATCTTTTACAGACCTAGAAAGGGTTATTAATGCCTTTGTTACCTCAAGACTGGACTACTGCAACGCTCTGTATGTGGGTATGGACCAGGCGTCAATTAGACGCCTGCAGCTAGTTCAGAACGCAGCTGCACGTCTTCTCACTGGCCATAAAAAGCATGACCACATCACCCAATTCTGGCCTCATTACACTAGCTTCCAGTTCGGTTCAGAATTGATTTTAAACTCCTTTTATTTGTTTTCAAAGCCCTAAATGGGCTGGCTCCTGCCTATATAGCCAAACTCCTCCATCGCTACACCCCAGCCAGGTCGGCTGACCAGCTGCTGCTGATAGTGCCCAAGACCAGGCTCAAAACCCAGCCTCCCCCAAATGTTCGTGTTTTGTGTCTATATCTACGCCGGGATCCGGAGCCGAGGCTGATCCTGTTTGCTGTGGTCATGTGCCCTGGATCCTCTATCCTGAGTTCTGGATTAAGTCGTGGACTTCGGGTCGTGGCTGGGCCTGTCTCTGCGGTCCTGCCTGGGTCTCGTCATGCTGCTTCCCTGATGGCTCCCACAGGATTGTTTTTGACATCTTCGTGGATTCATCTTCTTATTATAGACACATGCATTTCCAAACATTCGGTCTACCTACGCTGTAAAATGTATTATCTCTTCGATTTACACACGTCATCTATTGCACATCTGTCCGTCCTGGGAGAGGGATCCCTCCTCTGTTGCTCTCCCTGAGGTTTCTCCCATGTTTCCCTTTAAACTGTGGGTTTTTCTCTGGAAGTTTTTCCTTGTACGATGTGAGGGTCTAAGGACAGACGGTGTCGTTTTTTCTCATACTGATATTCTGCACAAACTGTGCTGTTGTATTTGCTGTAAAATGTCTTTACTGTAGGGTACTTTTTTTATTATATGTACAGCACTTTGGCTCGACCAAAAATCGTTTAAAAATGTGCTATATAAATAAAACTTGATTTGATTAAGAACACTTGTGTTAGGGCATGATTGAACAATAAATAGGTTATATATACAGTATAAAATACCAGGTACTGTCCGCCCTCCCATGCCACCCTGGCATGACCTCTTGCCCCCCCTTTTCCACCCCATGTAAAATGTTCTAGAACCGCCACTGCTTATATCCCTCTTTCTATTTCGTATATGGCTTCGCCCTCTAAGGCTATCGCTATTGGGTAATCCCCTGCGCGCCCGCGCAGCACTGAAACACTTGTAGTCCACGCCCACCCGCGAGGTGGGCCCCACCCTCGGGCTCCCTTCCGGTATAAATAGGAAGGAGGCCCAACAATCTGCTGCCTCTTTTCTTCAGCACCCCGTTACTGAAGCACGAGAGACACTTCATCAGAGAACATGAGTAACAATTGTGGCTCAGGGTACATAATAAGTTATGACCAGCACACAGTATGCGAATCCTGCCTGGGGTCGGAGCACGCGTAGGCGGCTCTAAACCAGCAGGTAGCATGCACCCAGTGTGCCTGTCTCCCCTCGGGCGACAGGAAGCGAAGAGCGGACGCTCTCGCTGCTGCGGCCGAGGAGGACGATTGGACGGGGGAGACATAGTCGGAGCAGGGTGCCTGCTTGGCGGCCGAACATGCGGTCCCCTTCTCCGTCATCACAGCGCTACCGGCGATAGGTGGCATCCTAGGGGAACTGCCGTAGATAATCCGCTAGGCAGCCGCCTAGTTCTCCCCTTTCCCCTAGCTCAGGAGAGATGTGCTCCGGACGACGTGGCCGGAGTTTTTTCGCGGGTGCAGACGGTCAGGAGTGATTCGATCTGGCCACGCTTCCTGGCCATCAGGAGGTACCAGGAGAGGGCGGCGGCGAACCCAAGGACCCTGAAGGCTCCGGTGGCCACATTTGTTCCCCTCACCAAGGTGGAGGGGTTCACAGATGCTGGTTTCCCAGCCACCCCTTCTCTGGAGCAGAACCTGACGGCGTTTTTTGGGGTAAGACAGGCCAACATGATCGCCGGACGGCGCCCTACGTTGGCCGCCCCCAGAGATCAGTATGTCGCCCGCCAGGCCGACCGGGTGCACCAGTGTGCCTTTCAGGCGTCGGCGAATAACATCGCGCTGCTCTCCAACTCGGTGGTGACGCTGGTAGAGCGGTCCACCACCTTGGCCGCTGACGAGGCAGAGGAGATCAGCAAGGCGGCCAGCACGGTGCTCACTCTGTGCGCGTCCGTCGCTGTCTCCCAGGCGAGGATCGCGGCGTGGGTGACACAGATCCAGCGCCACCTCTGGCTGCAGCAGGCGTCCGTTACGGAGACGGCCAGGAAAGTGCTGCTGGACGCTCCAATCAGCCCGGACGGGCTGTTCGGACCCCAGTTCCACGCCATGGTCGAGTCAATGAATACGGCCGCAGAACAGGCGGACGACATTCGCCAGCACGTCAGCTGGCTCCAGCCTGCTGAGCGCCCACAGCGGCACCAACGCCCGCAGCAGCCGCAAGCGGAGAGACGCCCACAGCAACCGCAGCCACGGCGTCAGGCTTGCCCTTCGGCGGCTGCAGGGGCTCCGTCCCACGTCTCCGCTCCTCCGCCACCCCAGAGACAGGGTCTCCCGGCGGCGAGTCGAAGGGGAGTGAGGCACCCCCGCTCCTGGTCTGCTCCGCGGGAGCCTCCGAGGAAGCAGAGCTGTTTCTGACGTTTTGGGGGGGGTTGTGATGAGGAAAATAAAGTTTGTTCATTTTCCAACTTTTTGTCTGAGTCATCAGTAACTGAAGTTACCTACTGTAACTCCAGCTTCTATGAGTATTGGCGTAGTCCTCTAAGGCTATCGCTATTGGGTAATCCCCTGCGCGCCCGCGCAGCACTGAAACACTTGTAGTCCACGCCCACCCGCAAGGTGGGCCCCACCCTCGGGCTCCCTTCCGGTATAAATAGGAAGGAGGCCCGACAATCTGCTCCCACACAAAAAAACTTTTCTTCAGCTATTCGTGGAGCCAGTGGGGCCCAGAACTTAGAGGGCTACGCCAATACTCATAGAAGCTGGAGTTACAGTAGGTAACTTCAGTTCTATTTCGTATATGGCTTCGCCCTCTAAGGCTATCGCTATTGGGTTAATGGCGAAGCAAGATGTAGTCTGCGCCCCACTGGGTCCCCCCGGTACTGGAAGCACAGACACACCTGCTCAGATAATAACCCATGCCTATTGCGCCATGCGAATGGCGCATCACAGTCCCTGGAATATAGCATAACATGAATATTTACCATGAGGGGACGCAGGCTGGGAACAATACATACCCGCCGCTGTGATAAGTAGAGACGAAGGTCACACTTTGCCCAGCGACAAAAAGAGGGGGAACACGGGCACTCTCTGCGTAGCAGCAGGAGAGCGCACAGCTGGATCCCTGACATCACTCACTCTGACAAGACACTCCGTACAAAATGTGTCAGAGGAAACAAGGAAACATCCCTCTCATAAGAGGGGAAAAGGGCCGCTCTTCGTGTGCCGAGAGGCAGGAGAGAGGCGCACAGCTGGATCCCTGACGTCACTCACTCTGACAGGACACTCAGCACAGGGTGTGTCAGAGAGGAATGGGAGACATCCCTCAAATAAATTGAATAAATGAACAGGGGGAAGACCAAGATGCAGCAGTGCAAATGTCTTCCACTGACATTCCTCCGTGCAAAGCCGTGGAGGAGGAAATTCCTCTGGTGGAGTGCGCACTGATGTTCTCCGGGGGATCCGCCCCAGAGGAGACATATGCCTGTGACACAGCCTCACACAGCCAGTGTGACAGCCGTTGTGCAGACAGAGGCTGCCCGATCGAGCGCTCTCTGTAATGCACAAACAGGCGCTGAGAACGGCGCAAGGCAGCCGTGCGCGCCACATAGCAGGCCAGCGCGCGCACCGGACAGAGGAGATGAGACGTGGCTTCTTCCTCCGACTTGTGAGGAGGGGGAAAGAAGCCATCCAGGGTGATCACTCTTGACTTAAAAGAGCTTGTGATGACCTTTGGCATAAAAGCCGGGTTAGGGCGTAAAACAGCTGAACTGCCATCTCCTTGGATCCGGAGGCATGACGGAGCCACAGAGAGAGCAGACAAATCACTCACCCTTTTCGCTGATGTTAGAGCCAAAAGTAGTACTACTTTGGCTGATAACAGTTTAAGGGGAACCTGAGCTAACGGTTCAAATGGGGCTTTGCTTAGTGCGCGTAACACTAAAGCCAAATCCCACTGAGGCGCCAGTGCGCGTGACACAGGTCTGAGTCTCCGTACTCCTCGCAGAAAACGTTTCGTCAGGGGGTGACTAAACACCGTCCCGACCCCGAAACCTACGTGACAAGATGATATGGCAGCGGCATATACCTTGATTGTGTTGAAGGCCAAATTCCTGTCCAGCAACAGCTGGAGGAATGACAGCACGTGAGGCAGGGGGCACGTAATGGGGTCCAGGCTTTTCGCCACACACCAACGCTGGAAAGCTGTCCACTTGGCTGTGTATAGGACGCTCTGGTAGACGCTGCCCTGGCTCCCTAAATGGTACGTACAACATCTTGAGAGAGGCCCAGCCCCTCTAAATGTTCACGTTCAGGGGCCACATTATTGCCTTGTTGAAAACTGACCGATCGAGGATGGGTCTCACTCCCCCTGTCTTTTTCGGGATAAGAAAATAGCGGGAGTAATACCCCTGATTTTCTTCCCCTTGAGGAACCCTGGAAATAGTCTCTTTCAACAGGAGTTCCCGCAGCTCTGACTGGAGCGCAAGACACTGTTCCTGGGATGACAGGAGTGTTTCCTGTATCCCCTTGAACTGTGGGGGGGAGAGGCGAACTGCAGGGTGCACCCTCTGCTGATCAGCCTGCTCATCCGTCTGTCCATCAGACACACGCGCTGCCACTCTGAGAAACACTCTGAGAGCGGGCGCACATGCTCGAGATGTGTTGTGGTCGTCATGGCGACGAGCCACGTCAGAGCCCTCGCCGCCGCTGCCCGTGAGGCAACCCAAGGTGGGCCTAGAGCGAAAGGGCTGTGAGGGAGCCTCCACACGCTGCGTTTCACTCCGGCTCTCATCATGAGGTGTGTACACACTCAGGGGATGAGTGGAGGTGTGTGCAGTGACGTCCACATGAGGCGTCATAACTGCTCTCATGGGCTTATTATGACCGTGTGTAGGAGGCGTATCTCGGACAGAGGAATGCCGCGAGCTCTGCGGTTTATTAACCGATAGGTTAAAACCAGCAGACTTCTGCAGCGAGCCCTGCTGCCTACTAATCAACAGATTGGTGGCAGCTGGCTTAGTTAGCGAACTCTGCAGTTTTTCAGAAGCTGCGCTGAGCGTACTCCGCCCTGGCGATTGATGTAGGCTGCCGCGGCTTTGTTGTCTGTGCGAATCAACACATGCTGATTCCGCAGCAACGGGGCAAAATGCTGGATTACTCTCCGTACGGAGAGCAATTCCAGCACGTTTATGTGGAGGGACATGTGAGCCGGCCACTGTCCCCCCACTGCCTGCGACATACACGTTCCTCCCCACCCTGAGAGAGATGCGTCTGTGAACACCGAGATGTGTGACGTAACTCTGCCCAGGGGCACACCCGCTGACAGCACGTGGGGACTTTTCCAATAGGTTAAGTCTGAACCCACGGAAGGAGGGATGGCCACCATGCGCCTCTTCTGTCGCACGGGGTCGATGCGCAGGCGAATAAACCACCTCTGGAGTATCCTCATGTGAAGGAGACCCAGGGGGATCACCACGTGACCAGCTGCCATCATGCCCAGCAGCTGCATCACGGAGAGGGCTGTCACCACGCTGCGAGGTGTGACGCGTCGGAGAAGAGCTGTCAGTGCCTCCACTCTCTGCTGTGAGAGTCGCGCTCTCATGCGGGCTGAGTTCAATTCCACACCCAGGTAAACAATACTCTGGGAGGGAAGAGGGCGGCTCTTCTTCCAGTTTATTATGAAACCCAGCTTTGACAGATGTGATACGAGCTGTACCGTCTGTAAAGCAACTTCCTCCCTGGAGCGAGCCAGCAACAGCAGGTCGTCCAGGTAAAATAGTACTCTCCGCCCTCCTCTGTGTAGCGGCTGCAGCGCCATCTCTACCCACTTTGAAAAGGTGCGAGGAGCCAGGGAATAACCGAACGGCAGACGGTTGTACTGGTACGATATTCCCTGGAATGAGAAACGCAGGAATTTCCTGTGTTTCGGGATGATGGGTACGTGGAAGTAAGCATCCTTCAGGTCTATAGAGGTGAACCAGTCCCCTGGAAAACACACTCCAGACCCTGTTCGAGGATGGGTCTCACTCCCCCTGTCTTTTTCGGGATAAGAAAATAGCGGGAGTAATACCCCTGATTTTCTTCCCCTTGAGGAACCCTGGAAATAGCCTCTTTCAACAGGAGTTCCCGCAGCTCTGACTGGAGCGCAAGACACTGTTCCTGGGATGACAGGAGTGTTTCCTGTATCCCCTTGAACTGTGGGGGGGAGAGGCGAACTGCAGGGTGCACCCTCTGCTGATCAGCCTGCTCATCCGTCTGTCCATCAGACACACGCGCTGCCACTCTGAGAAACACTCTGAGAGCGGGCGCACGTGCTCGAGATGTGTTGTGGTCGTCATGGCGACGAGCCACGTCAGAGCCCTCGCCGCCGCTGCCCGTGAGGCCACCCAAGGTGGGCCTGGAGCGAAAGAGCTGTGAGGGAGCCTCCACACGCTGCGTTTCACTCCGGCTCTCATCATGAGGTGTGTACACACTCAGGGGATGAGTGGAGGTGTGTGCAGTGACGTCCACATGAGGCGTCATAACTGCTCTCATGGGCTTATTATGACCGTGTGTAGGAGGCGTATCTCGGACAGAGGAATGCCGCGAGCTCTGCGGTTTATTAACCCATAGGTTAAAACCAGCAGACTTCTGCAGCGAGCCCTGCTGCCTACTAATCACAGATTGGTGGCAGCTGGCTTAGTTAGCGAACTCTGCAGTTTATTAACCGATAGATTAAAAACTGCAGGTTTTTTCAACGAGCCCTGCTGGCTACTAACCGATAGGTTATAGGCAGCTGGTAGAGTGGGGGATATGTGAGGGTGGGGGTGGATCCCCCGGAGAACATCAATGCGCACTCCACCAGAGGAATTTCCTCCTCCACGGCTTTGCACGGAGGAATGTCAGTGGAAGACATTTGCACTGCTGCATCTTGGTCTTCCCCCTGTTTATTTATTAAATTTTATTTGAGGGATGTCTCCCATTCCTCTCTGACACACCCTGTACTGAGTGTCCTGTCAGAGTGAGTGACGTCAGGGACCCAGCTGTGCGCCTCTCTCCTGCCTCTCGGCACGTGGAGAGCGGCCCTTTTTCCCTCTTATGAGAGGGATGTTTGCTTTTTTTCCTCTGACACATTTTGTACGGAGTGTCTTGTCAGAGTGAATGATGTTAGGGATCCAGCTGTGCGCTCTCTTGCATGTCTACACGCAGAGAGCTGCCCTTGTTCCCCCTCTTTTTGTCGCTGGGCAAAGTGTGACCTTCGCCTCTCTTTTTCACAGCGGCAGGGTTGTATTGTTCCCAGCCTTCGTCCCCTCATGGAAAATATTCATGCTATATTCCAGGGACTGTGATGCGCCATTCGCATGGCGCAATAGGCATGGCGCAATAGGCATGGGTTATTATCTGAGCAGGTGTGTCTGTGCTTCTAGTACCGGGGGGACCCAGTGGGGCACAGACTACATCTTGCTTCGCCCTTAACCCAATAGCGATAGCCTTAGAGGGCGAAGCCATATACGAAATAGAACTGAAGTTACCTACTGTAACTCCAGCTTCTATGAGTATAGGCGTAGCCCTCTAAGTTCTGGGCCCCACTAGCTCCACGAAGGCCTCCTTCCTATTTATACCGGAAGGGAGCCCGAGGGTGGGGCCCACCTCGCGGGTGGGCGTGGACTACAAGTGTTTCAGTGCTGCGCGGGCGCGCAGGGGATTACCCAATAGCGATAGCCTTAGAGGGATACGCCTATACTCATAGAAGCTGGAGTTACAGTAGGTAACTTCAGATTCCATCCCTGTTAGAGAAATGCGGATTTTAGGTCCTTAGCTTGAAATAAAAGAGGAGGTGGAGCTAATGCCTGATCACAATTCTACCGAAGATAAAGTTAAATTCTGCCGTGATAAAACGCCATCCTGTTCCAAACCACATCAACGATTATTTCTAAAACAGTATGGAGCTCAAATGCTTTTTCTCTTGCGGGTTTATCACAAGGTGAGTTCCTTTTTTATTTCCTGGTTTTTAACACTAACGCTTTCCAGTCTGAGTTCCCGTAAGAATAATTATTTGCCGGTCAAAATGTCCATTAAAGTTTAAATCTTCCGGACAAAATTTGAAAAGTGCCGGTCAAAGGTCTTCTTTGTTATTTATTGAGCTTTAAAACAAATTGATATGATTCGATATTAAACAAACTAATTATAGTAGATGAATTAACTATTCAAACGTGTACAGTAACTTACAACAAGAGAATGCAATTCCTGAAGAAATTGCTAGTGGGAATGCTTTATGCTGAAAAGCTGACGCTGAATTGCTATTCTGAAATGTAATGTGTAAGAAGAAAGTGAAGAATTTACATTGAAATGATACATGAACACTGGGGCTTGAATGTGTGATAAGAGAAGAAAAGAAAGTAAAAAAGCTTGGAAAAGCAGCAGAATATTTGAACTGCAAACTATTGAACTAACTTGATGACCAATGATCTGTCGCCATGGCAACGGTATTTGATGACACCCCATAATACGCTTAGATGTTTTGATGGCTGCATCGTTACCAAACCTTTGAAGTTTTGGGCCGTTTGGAGCATTTTCACTGAAGTTATGAGAAAACTGTGTTCATAGCGAGCATTGTGTTGCCATGGCAACGGCATTTGAAGACATTTCAAAACTGTCACGTAGATGTCTTCACGATTGGACTGTTAGCACATGTGAAGTTTGAGCACTTTTTGACCATTTTCATAGGAGTTATAGCAATATCGTGTTTTACGGCGAGGGATGCGTTGCCATGGCAACAGCTTTTGAGGAGAACTCATTAATGGCACATAGACATGTTGAGGACTGGACCATTAACTGTCATCTGAAGTCTGGTGGTGTTTTGACCATTTTCATATCAGTTACGACAACATCGTGTTTTTTGGCGAGGGATGCGTTTCCATGGAAACAGCCTATGGTGAGATCTCAGATTTGGCATAGAGCTGTTGAGGCATGGACCGGTGATATACAAGCGAAGTTTGGGGACGATCGGACCGTGTCCATTGGAGTTACAGCGACATCGTGTTTCATGGCGAGGGATGCGTTTCCATGGAAACGGCATATGATGACACCCCATAATTGACATAGAGCTGTTGAGGGCCTGACCATTAACCATTATCTGAAGTCTGGTGCTGTTTTAGACCATGTGCATAGGTATCACGACAACATTGTGTTTTATGGCGAGATGCGCTTCCATGGCAACAGCCTATGGTGAGATCTCAGATTTGGCGTAGAGCTGTTGAGGCATGGACCGGTGATATACAAGCAAAGTTTGGGGGATCGGACCGTGTCCATTGGAGTTACAGCGACATCGTGTTTTATGGCGAGGGATGCGTTTCCATGGAAACGGCATATGATGACACCCCATAATTGATGTAGAGCTGTGTTAACCATTATCTGAAGTCTGCTGCTCTGAGCATGTCAGTTGGAGTTATGACATCATCGTGTACCATGACACAGGTGTTTATATTTGAGCTAACGACGCGTCCAGAGATCAAAGGTTTCCATGGTGATGTGCAGTAATCAGTGAGAGGAAGCATTTTCATTGTTCTGAATGAGAGATAAACCTCTTACATGTGAACGTTTTGTCGAAGAACCGTAACAGATATCGGTGAAATTTCAAAGCGTGAAGCATGTCAAGGAACTTGAGCATCTGAAGTGTACTTTTTGTGTACTTTCAGGTTAATAATGTGGCCTTTTTGGCAGATTAACTAAAGGTGTGCGGCTGCTGTGGTGGGGAAAGATGAGGCTGAACTTACAATGGGGTTTAATGGAGACATGTTGAAAGTTTTTGTCACTTCAAGCCCTCAAGAGGCTTTTTGTTTAATTATTTTGCTTAATTATTTTTAATTTTTCAAGCTTCGAGATGTTTTCCTACGTTTGTCATGAAAAATTATGTCTCAGGAATGTAGGGTTTGGGAATTATGGCAGGTTTAAAAGAAAATATGAAGGCAAAATTAAATCTGTCCTCCACTCTAGCTGTGACATCACGCACTCTAAAATCTGAAGAAGGCCTCTTTACCAAGGTCTGAACAATGTTTAATATCTCTAAAAGTACGAATCAGATTTAAAAGTTTTGTTACACGAATAATGTCAGAAATATGTGTAACATTTTAAAGTTAGAATGAGGTTTCTGAGTGAAAGTATGAAGGAGCAGTAAGCAGTTGAAGTTGCATGAAGATTGTTCAAGTCTGAAGAGTTTCTCCATTGACTTCCATGTTAGAAATTTGATGAATTATGGGATATATCTCTGGAATTATGAGAGTTATGAATAAGAAAAGTAATAGCCATCGATTCCCGACCGAGCTGAACGTTTTGATGTTTGAACGGAGTTTCTGCGATGTAGAATGTGGGAGAAGAAGAGGTGCAAAATAACCCGGCGGAATAATAAAGAATGTTGTGCGTAGCATAAGAGACTGACAGCCCGCCAGTATCATGCATCTCGCGGATCCAGTAATGAGTGACCCGACAGTAAAACTAAACGTATCTATAACTAGTTTAGGTAGTTTGAGAGGTAATTAAAATAGCTACGTGTGATATTCTAACCTGAAGTGAGTGTTTTGTTCCGCTCACCGCTGCAGGTGATCATGCAGAGCTGCGTGTCGACTCGTCAGCAGCAGCTGATCTCTCTCCCGTCAGATTAGACTTTACTCGCGTTTATGTCCATATCGATCAGATCTAGCTAGTTCTAGCTAATGATATGACTACCTGCTTATTAGAAGACACCTAAACAATAAGCGTAGCTATGCAACCGGGTGAGGCCACAAAGTATAGCGCAGCATTATGCATTTGTTTACATGCCCACCGCAACCCCGAGGCATTACCAACAGATCAACGCACAATCAACCCATACTGGACATCTCTTTCTCCACTTTAAGTGTTAGACATTAGAATTGACTATTCTTGTCTGTCACATACTCTTTTGTCTGTTACATACTATTCTTGTCTGTCACATAAGTGGTGCAACTGATGCGGTATTGCGCTAAGGGGAAATTATTTTGACCGGACGTTTTGACCGGAGAGATTTAGATTTGCCGGTCATAGTCCGGTAATTACCGGCTAACGGGAACTCTGTTTCCAGTACTGGTTAGCTCTGAGTGTTAGCGATGCTTGCTAATGTAAACAAATACCATATTACGTCCAAAACACGCCAGGCTTGAACGTTTCCCATTTATCTAATTTCCCCTCCTCGACTGCTTTCCTCGACTCCTATCCTTGCGTCTTAGTCCCGCCCACAGGAGAGGCGAGCGGAGGACTGGAGGAGGGGAATCGAGGAGAGAGGAGTTGAAGCAGCAGGCGTTTAGAGAAATGAAAAAAATCCTCTCCTCTGCTGGTCATTTTAAAGAGACGTCCATTAATGATGACAGGATGCACAGCAGCCCTCTGTCTGATGGGCAGAACTGTGTTCATGACAATTTATATATCATCCAGTCTCACACGGCATTTCGTGTTATAGTTGCGACATTTAATCTATTGATTCGTGTTCACCAACACAATTTTCCCCTTTTTTTCGTGTCACACAGAACGATGTTAAAAGCAATGTATTTCTATTGGTAGTATGTTTCGTGCCTGCACCACGTCTTTTTGTCCGGTCGGGTCTTGGAAGAACGGAAGCTGTGTGGTTCATAAAAACATTTTTTTACTCAATATCAAGCCACGATTATTGTTTTTATTTTAAATTCTATAATGTCGGACTATTTTTGCCGTCCGCGAGGAAAAGAAATGGGGCTCAGAGCCTCAGAATACTGAAATCTGTATTCTTTAAATCTTTTTTTCCTTCTAATTTGTTATTCTTTTCTAAATAACACACTTTATGTACTCAACAATAACACACAATTATCCTTGTTTTTATTTATTTGTTTAATTCTATAATATCGGGCTTTATTGCCGTCCGCCAGGAACTGAATTTCAAAATAAAGTCACCGGAAACAGACGTAGGCGATACACACCCACTGAACTGATTACCCAAGATCCTCAGCTATAGTTGAAGCTCGGTGATTGGATGTTTTAGCCGCAATGCACGTCGGGATATGGTGTTTATGCGATATGAAATCCAAAAACATTTTAAAAAAAATAATACTTTATTCCGAGTGTAGGCCTACTTGCTTTTCTCTTTGGAAGTCATCACATAACGGCATTGTAATACACGGTTCGGCTGCATCGAATATTACACATCTGCCGTAGTTCTTTATTTATAGAGCCCTGATTAGAAGACCTTGGGACAAACTGGAAGAACTGCCACCGAAACTGAATACGCGACGTGGATCATAAATATATCAGCAATTAAACAACATTTTCAATTTCTCTTCACACAATACGTCTCCTTGCAGTATCAATACTAATTCGGCTGACTTTTATATTTGATCCAATTGGTAGATAGGTAGCGGTGCACAGCTGATAGACAGGGACTTGTAGTTTTTAAAGATATTACTGATTTTCTTTGAATTAAAGAATGTAAATGTAAAGAATGTAGTTGAGAGAATAGTCAGGGGTTTTGGGTGATGGGAGACAATTCTATGGATTCAGAATTTCAATAGCTTACCAATTAAATGACGGATATACCTTTCTGTCTGTGATGTTTTACAAATCAGATATTAATGTGTAGAAGCAAAACATGTCAAATATTATAGCAATATCCTGTAAAATGTGAAAACATGAATAAAACTACATATCTTCAGATGTTATACATACATAAGTGTCCTACACTAATAATACAAAGTATAATTTGTTGTGTTAACACTTTAAACTTGACAGTTGTTTAACCCGCACCGCCTAGTGGTTAAAGCACGTTATTGAATATTTTTGTTGAATATGTTATATTTGATGAATTAAATATTAAGGGTACATACAAAATAGGGGGAAAGTAGAAGGTCAATGATAGAAATATAGAATATAAAAAATCAAGAAGATATTGTAAGTGATCTCTACAATAAAACAGTTAAGTGCAGGATGTACAAAGATATTAATAGGAGGATGTGCAAATCAGACAAACTAATTAACCTTTATTCAAACATTAAAGAATACTTTAGGTTAAGGTCTTCTTTTAAATAAGAAAAAAGCTTTGGGGGTATCTACAGATAAATATTAAGCCTGAGAAAGTACTCAACGTCTAATATATTGCTTTCCTGCAATGTTAACTATGTTGAAGCACTTATTTTAACTGATATTATACATATTAATTATACTCTTATAAGATGTATGTAGATAGTACAAGAAATGTGCAGAATATGACAGTTTAATGGTGGAGGTATGCACACATATTGATAGATGTCTTGTTGAGGAACCTGCGACCCAAGTTTTTCATCATTGCATAACCACACCGTAGTTGTGTATATGCTATGTCAATAAACCTAAGAAAATCTTGAAATCTTGAAAGAGATGTGCAAAATAGCCATTATATACAGTCTTTAATTAACTATTAGTAGAGAATAACGAGTAATGAATATGCTTTATAGGGATCTGCAGATAAATGTTTAGTCTTTTCAAGCACCAACTATCAAATATCTCGCCTGATTGTTGGCACTTGACAATCACCTTCCCTGAATTGTACTCAGGTGTAACTAAAGTCTGATTTAAGGGCTGTTTATATTTCACATCATTAATCAGAATCTGCAAAGTAACTAAAATAAGTGGAGTAAAAATACCAGGTTAACCTCTGAATTGTAGTGGAGTAGAATTACAAAGTAACAATGAGCTGTCATGTGGGTATATTAATGCTGCCCATTATGGACACAAGCAATTTTCACCCATTTATTAATTATATGTTTTAAATTTGATAACATCAATGTGTTTATTATCCCCTAAACGTCCAGGGGTGTACACAGTTTAATACAATGGCAACTTCTAATTGTGGGAAAAACGAAAACGTCTGGAGCCGTTCAAGTCCAGTTTTGGATAGTCTGCCGTGGTTTCATTCCATTTCATAGAGCTGTTTGACGCTTGGTGTAACCTTGGCACACTGCCACTCCAACATCCAATCACAGAGCTTGAAGATTAATCACAGGGTTTGTCAAGCAAAGGGACTGTAGTCCCAAATAAGGGTTTCACCAACTACTCGACTAGTCGACTAGTCGAGTAGTTCTACCACTAGTCGGCGCTGTAGGCCCTAGTCGACTAGTCGTGAACAAAATGGAGGCAAACGTGGGAAATGAGGATGCCGACATTGGCGCTGAGGTGCTGCAAAATGCTCCAGCAAAACACGCCCGACATTCAGGGGTCCTCATTTTATGCGCAAATGCGGTGCACCTATGCACTCTACAGTTTCAGTTTTAGCTCCGGCGCTAAAAGTTCACGAGCGTGCTCCACTAGCACCCCCTCTTTGAACAGCTGTTTGGACCTCATTTCGAGAGCAACAAGAAAACACCGGTCAACAGTGGCGCGGATGAGCTACGGGATTACTGCCAGCAGACACCCCATATCCCCACAATGGATAACCCTCTGAAGTGGTGGGCACAAAACGCGAACCGCTTCCCCGTTAGCCCTGCTTTCCAGGAGCTACCTGGCTACACCAGCACCCCAAGTGAACGGATGTTTTCCCTGGCAGGCACCACTGTCACCCGACAGCGGTCAAGCCTCCTTCCCTCACATTTCGATGCTTTGGTCTTCCTTAACGCAAACCAAAAAACCTGGAAGGGTGGACATCCTTATCGAGGAGGACAGTGACAGCGAGTAAAGTGTTGCGCAATGCGCACTGGATTTACGTTGCATTTATGTTCTTAACAGAGTTTTTGCAGTAGATTTGGTGAGTCCAGTTACTGTTTTTTATTTAATCAGCCATGTAACCCATGTAACCCAAATTAAAATGCTGCTTTGTTAGTGTTTAACGTAACTGTATGCATTGCAATACAAAATACAGTTTTACACCTCTCTTTGTGTGTCTTTATTATGACGTAACAACTAGTCGACTAGTCGACTACTATTTTGAAAAACTTGTCGACTAGTAAATAATGGTAGTTGTGAAACCCCTAGTCCCAAACGATAGCTGAAGATTATGGGTAGTGTAGTGTCTTCGGCCATAAACTCAGAAAAAACTATTTATTTCTCCGAATGTTTTTTTTCTCCTACCTGAATGCATGCACAAGCCCACCGTATATAAGGTGGCCACTCCTCCCATTCCCGTCATCCTACACCTCTCTTCAGCGAGCAGCATAGGACAGACAGGGCCCCCGAGTAGAGGGCTCCGCCTGTGCTTATAAAACATGGGTTACCATACGTAACCCCTCGTTATATCTCTCACAGGCTATACACGTGCTGTCGTCCCACAACAACACTGTTCCATCTCACTGTCTCTGACCGGCTTTCTGGTTAGCAGCCGCTGCGCCTCACTCACCTCTCCCTCGGTCGTAACCGTGGAGAAGTTGGGGCTGCGGCTGACAGAGCAGACAGACGCGCTTACCTCGGAAAACAGCGCTGAGGGCTCCCACTGGGCTCACTATGCACCACCTCTCCCGAGTCCCTAAGGAGCACGGGGAGAGCGCAAGTGCCCCTGTCCCACACTCAGTCACGCTTACCTCGTGAAGAGCCTGTATGGACTATGACGTGGAGAGCTCCCCCCTCCTGCCCTAAAGCAGGGGGAAAGAGTCCTCCAGCCCCTATGGGCCCAGTGGGCGCCACGTCCCCCGGGACCGGGGGCCCGGGGAAACGCAAGCGCATTACTCCCATTACGCCCCAGCAAGCACAGATGATGAAAAGGAGCCAGACATGTCCAAGAGATAAAACTTTATGAAGGGGCCCTGGCGTTGACCAAGACGCCGCCGTGCATATGTCCTCCACACTCATGCCGTTAAATAAGGCGGTTGACACAGCCAAAGCCCGTGTAGAGTGTGCACAGACCCCGTGGGGAAGGCTCTCACCGCCTGTCCGTAGGCATGTGCAATGCACTCGCAGAGCCAGCCTGCCAGGCGTTTCTTGGACAGGGCTTTCCCGGTCATCCCGCCCCCGAAGAACGCAAACAGCTGTTCAGTGTGTCTAATGGCAGCCGCTCGCTCCACATAACATGCTAGCGCACGCACCGCGCAGAGGAGGTGCAATTTAGCCTCCCTAGCCCCACTATGGGGTGGAAGATTAAAGCCCCCCAACTGAATAGCCCTCGACCTGAACGCACTCCTTAGGCTCTTGGGCACAAAGGAGGGGTTCGGTCTGAGTGTCGCCCCGCTCCGGTCACCCTGGATCAACAAACAGCTTGGGTGCACCGATAGAGCGGTTAACTCGGACAATCTCTTGGCTGACGTTAAGGCAAGTAGCAACGCTGTCTTCCACGACAGTGCTTTCAGGGAGGAGAGCTCCAGAGGCTCAACTGGTTTTGTGACCAGAGCCTCGAGCACCAGCGGCAGGTCCCACTGCGGGGCGGAGGCGTGCACTACTGGGCGCAACCTCCTACGTGAAGAGCGTGTATGGACTATGACGTGGAGAGTTCCCCCCTCCTGCCCTAAAGCAGGGGGAAAGAGTCCTCCAGCCCCTATGGGCCCAGTGCGCGCCACGTCCCCCGGGACCGGGGGCCCGGGGAAACGCAAGCTCATTACTCCCATTACGCCCCAGCAAGCACAGACGATGAAAAGGAGCCAGACATGTCCAAGAGATAAAACTTTATGAAGGGGCCTGGCGTTGAACAAGACGCCGCCGTGCATATGTCCTCCACACTCATGCCGTTAAATAAGGCTGTTGACACAGCCACAGCCCGTGTAGAGTGTGCACGGACCCCCGTGGGGAAGGCTCTCACCGCCTGTCCGTAGGCATGTGCAATGCACTCGCAGAGCCAGCCTGCCAGGCGTTTCTTGGACAGGGCTTTCCCGGTCATCCCGCCCCCGAAGAACACAAACAGCTGTTCAGTGTGTCTAAGGGCAGCCGCGCGCTCCACATAACATGCTAGCGCACGCACCGCGCAGAGGAGGTGCAATTTAGCCTCCCTAGCCCCACTATGGGGTGGAAGATTAAAGCCCCCCAACTGAATAGCCCTCGACCTGAACGCACTCCTTAGGCTCTTGGGCACAAAGGAGGGGTTCGGTCTGAGTGTCGCCCCGCTCCGGTCACCCTGGATCAACAAACAGCTTGGGTGCACCGATAGAGCGGTTAACACGGACTCTCTCTTGGCTGACGTTAAGGCAAGTAGCAACGCTGTCTTCCACGACAGTGCTTTCAGGGAGGAGAGCTCCAGAGGCTCAACTGGTTCTGTGACCAGAGCCTCGAGCACCAGCGGCAGGTCCCACTTCGGGGCAGAGGCGTGCACTACTGGGCGCAGCCTCCTGACCTGGGGGATGGTCACCAGACGCCGTTTGTGCCTCTTGGGATCCAAACGCAGGCTGGAGAACCACCTCTGCAGGCGGCTCATATGCAGTAACCCGAGCGGGACCACAACGTGAGCAGCCGCCATGAGACCCAGAGTCTGCATGATAGTCAAAGCTGTCACTGTTGCCCCCTCTCGCAGCCTGCGAACCGCCCGAAGCAGGGACGCGCGTCTGCTCTCTGACAGGCTGGCGCGCAGCGCGCCTGCATCGAGCACCAGTCCCACATACAACGCCTGTTGGTGAGGTATGGGGGTGTTCTTCTTCCAATTGATCGCAAAGCCCAACTTGGTTAGGTGTAGGATCAATTGGGCTGTGCAAAACATTGCCCGTTCCCTGGACCTGGCCATGACTAGGAGGGCGTCCAGATAAAAGAAAACTCTCATGCCATGGGCGCGCAGCGGCTGGACCGCTGTGGCCACACATTTGCTGAACGTGCGTGGGGATAGGGAGTAGCCGAACGGTAACCTGTTGTACTCGTAGGCTACACCCTGGAAGGCAAATACTTTCTGTGTTTTGGAGCAATTTCGACATGAAAGTAAGCGTCCTTCAGGTCGATGGTTGTGAACCAATTGCCTGGCTGCACCAATATGGAGATTCAGGCTGCGAAGATCCAGAATGGGCCTGAATTCTCCTGTCTTCCTGGGAACCAGGAAGTACAGGGAATAGTGCCCTTCCTCTCTGTCTTGAGCGCGCACAGCAGACGAATCTATCATCCCGAGAGGAAACCCCTCGGGATGATAGATTCGCCTCTCTTATGCCTGTGAACGGAGGAGGGATGCTGCAAAACTGGAGTGAATAACCCAGTCTCAGCGTCCTGTCCATCCACTCCGTTAATAAACAGCTGCGCTTCCATTCCCCATAACACTCCGTTAGGGGATGTGCAATCAGCTGTGGAGCCGCAGTTATGAAACTGTGGTACTCTGTGGTGGCCCACTCCGCCGCCAAACCTTCAATAACAGGAAGATTGGCTCATGGGGGGCTGACACAGAAAGGGCAGATTTTCTACTGAGGTCCTTGAACGCACCGCGGCCCTCTTTGAAATCGACATTATGGGGAAATGTGGAATTGTGGAGAGAGATGACTCTTACTCTGGAATAAATGCAATTGTTTTTACTGAATGCATTTTTCACACACACATCACTCTAGAACTAGAGTTACAATACGTAAACCACCGTTCTTCTGCAGAGGTCCCTGAACGCACCGCGGCCACTCTCACGGGGGCCGCGCACCCGCACAGCGTTTTGACAGCACTTCCTGCGGTTAATCACACTCACATGCGCGCGCCCACTGGCTGCCTCCTATACTGGAGTTACAACTGGGGCAGCGAGTGGGGAATTGTGTCTCATAATGGGTGCCCAATTAACATCGTATGAAAACAGCCTTGCCGATCTCAACGAGACATTATGGGAAAAAGCGGAATTGTGGAGAGAGATGACTCTTACTCAAATACAATCGTTTTTACTGAATGCATTTTTCACACACACACCACCTTATGCCCCTGAATGGAGGAGGGACGCTGCAAAACTGGAGTGAGTAACCCAGTCTCAGTGCCCCGTCCACCCACTCTGTCAGTAAACAGTTGGGCTTCCATTCCCCATAAAACTATGTTCAGGGGACATGCAAGCAGCTGTGGGGCCACAGCTAAGAAGCTGTAGTACTCTCTGGTGGCCTACTCCGCCGCCAAACCTTCCATAACAGGAAGATTGGCTCATCGGGGGCTGACACAGAAAGGGCAGATTTTCTACTGAGGTCCTTGAACGCACCGCGGCCCGCTCTAGGGGGGGGGGGGGGGGGGGGGGGGGGGATAATGCCGTCCCTTTGAAATGGACATCATGGGGAATGTGGCATTGTGGGGAGAGATGACTCTTACTCTGGGGTAAATGCAATCGTTTTCACCGAATGCATTTTTCACACACACATCACACTAGAACTAGGTTACAACACGTAACCCACCGTTCTTCTTCGGAGGTCCCTGAACGCACCGCGGCCACTCTCACGGGGGGCCGCGCGTCCTCGTATTAACGCTGTATTTCATCCACGGTGAAACGCATTAATTGGAGATAGTGGCGAGCCGAGACTTTTAATATCTAGGCCCTCTGAACCCCCCCTTCCCTCAAAAAAAAAAAAGAAGAGTTATTACGTCACAGCGTATACTTCAGCGGAATATCAAAAACAATGGCCCGGGGTGCAAAACGCATCAATGACAGCGAGTCAGCGACCCTCTACCACACAAAACAACACCATTTATATAAACACCTATCATGACAGGGCACCCACAGCCAAGTAACAATTACAAATGAATTAAGTCGGCACGGCGGCCCACATTGAAAATTAATTAGGCCTACCTTTGATGATCAAATCACTTAAACACAAAGTCCATCCTCCTGTCCTTTTAGATGAAGTACTTGATGGCGGGCTCATGCAGCTGATCCTTTGCCACTCCAATTTATCATTGTAACTCAATCTTGAAAATGACTAGGTTATATCTATCGATTAGATTTATGATTCGAAAATGATAAAAGTAGGGTAGACATGTGGATATTATCCGGCTGAACAAAATGTGCATTTATCTAACAGGTTCGTTTTCCACAGACCTTATTTCGAGCTATTTTCCAAAATCCTATGGAGAAATCCCATTGCTTTTTTGTCGAGGGAACCAGCAGCTTACTTCCGGGTTTTAGGACGCGTCACTGCACTACTTTAGTCTAAGTAGTGGGTCTCAAACGGATGGTCATCATTTATGTAAATAAGTATTTCCAAGGCACACCTTTATATGATCATTATAGTTATATATATATTGTAAAAAATAAGAGAATAACAGGTATGAAATAATTCCAACTCATACGTCTATTATATGACAGTAACACAAAAATACAGAGTGATTTGTAAAATATGCATAAAGAAAAGGTAAACCTGTTTACAGTTCTGTTTCATATGGGTGTTGAGAGATGATAGATCCCTAATTTTGCTCTCAAAGTGCACCAGATTGATGCTTTTAACTTCAACATTTAAAAAAAAAAATCTTCCCGGGGGAGCATGCCCCCGGACCCCCCTAGAGGAGGTTAGGTCCACCACCTGGCCGGCCCACACCCCCTGTCAAATTGTCCCACCCACATTGAGGATGCTTCCTACACCCATGTGTGAATGTACAGAGGGACCAACAAGAGACGGCATTTAACCCTTCACATTCCAACAGAAACTGAACAGGCAGATTCGAAAGATTTATTTCTTTGGAAATGTTATTTTAAATACAATTAAATCAAGTTATTTTGGTAAAACTAATGAAAAATATATATTTTTGAATATTTAAAAAGAAATGTTTTTTTTTTATGTTTTCAAATATTATTTTTTAGAATATCTTAGGCCCTCAGGTACCTCATTCACACCAACGCAACTCCGGTTCAAGCTCCGTGCTAGAGCTTTTCAGGTTCAGAACCGGTTCTTCGGTTTAGCTCCGGTTCTTTTCACACCGCTCAGAGCCCGACTGGTGCTGCGTCATTGCGTCATGACGTAACCGTTTGCGTGCCTGCTTCATAAAGCCAAACCGCGCGGAAACCCCTCACAGCTCACACCGACAACAACAACAATAGCCGATCGTGTTGAAGCGCTACTCGTTTTGGTTTTGGAAAAAATCAGCGGTTGCCATCTCTTTCTGCAATTGTTGGAGAATTGCTTTGGACCGCGTGCTCCCCTCCAGCTTCCTCTGTACCTCTTCGGAAGACCAGATTCCCAGTAGGTAGCTGGTCTCTTCAGTGGACCACTGCTGCTTGTTAAGTTTCTCCATCGTTGTGTACAAACTGGATAAAACGCGGGCTTTTTGTTGTTGTTCAGGAGTTGATCCCGCCCCTGCCCCTGCCCCCGCCTCGACGTAAGCGTGACGTATGCGGTGCTTTTGCTCTAGCCGGAGAATTTTTTGGTGCTTGAAACGAAACGGATTCCGGAGCTAAGAGGCTGCTCCGCTGCGGTGTGAATAGGAAAACCCGGTGCTTTTCAAGCTCCAGCTCCGAACCGGCCCTGAAACACCGTTGGTGTGAATGAGGTAAGAGAGGGCCTAGAGGGCCCCGACGGCTCGCCACTGATCGGAGCTATTATACCAGGCAAGGTGTGTTTTCTGACAACAGCCTATTGCCGCTATTGCCCGCGGGCAATAGCGTCTCTTGAACAAGGGCGCCGGAAGCAGGGGGGCCAGGGGGCCATTGGCCCCCCCACTTTACAGCCCTGCCCCACATTTTCGCAGCAGCGGATGCCGCGTAACACTGTACACATCCCGTTTCAATAATTCCCCTCTACTCTAAAGTCGCATCTAAAAAGAACGCGATCTGATCTAGCTGTGTATATTTTGTTATTTTTGATTGTTATATTCAATCTCATTAGCTACAGGCATTTTTGAAGCTTGTAAAGGGAAGATGACAGCTCTCACTCGCCGCTCTGCTCTTCCACAGCGCAGCTCCCCCTCCCTCCGCTGAAATTATGAATGTAAGCCGTATAGTAATCATAACTACTCATGCCATAACACGGCAGGGTCCGTTACAGTTTGTTTTCATCTGAATTCAATTAAACAAAGTATTGGCTTTCAGAATATTAAACTTGTTTCGGCAAATTCAGATGATAAATAAAACTTTGAAGCTTGTAACAGCCTAATTACAAGCGGAGAACGGAGTAATTTAACGTCACAGCAGGCATAACAACAGCCGGTGTTTCTCCTGAGTGTTTTCCCCGGGAAACAAACACAATATACACACAAACGCAAAAATACACATACACACACACACACACACACACACACGCACACTCGCGAGCTTCCCCCAGACCAGTAATCCAAACGAAAATATTTTCCCTCCGTTACTACTTTGATCATTTGCTCCGCTAATAATCAATCAGATCGATGGATTCCAGAGAAGAGGAAACTTTAAAGGCCTTTTTCTCAAAATGATGACTCGGTGACAGTCATTATATAATGTGACATATTTGGCTTAATATTTGGAGAACAAAAACAATCCTGATATCATTAGAACGCTAGGAATCTCCTCTTTCCAAAAGTGTATACAACTCAAAATGTGTCTTCGGGTCAATGCAACTGATTTCGATGGAGCAGGTCACCTTGCATTAGGTAAAGCAGGCAGACATAACAGGAAGAATATGTTCATTTTAATCCAATCAAATAGGACATTGTCACACCATTCAAACAGGCTGGTTCCGACTGCGTGGAGGTTTGTTGTCGGGACATTGAGACGGGCAAATAAAAGCTTATTTGGGCAAAGAGAAAGGTATTTCAATGCAGAATGGTACAAAAACAGAGAGTGGTTCATTCTTTGCAAAACCACTAAACGAGCCTTGCCTTCTGTGAAATATGCAGATTTGCTGTTGTCAAACGGCTTGTAACTTTCTCCGAATGT
Source organism: Dissostichus eleginoides (assembly GCA_031216635.1). Taxonomy (NCBI): domain Eukaryota; kingdom Metazoa; phylum Chordata; class Actinopteri; order Perciformes; family Nototheniidae; genus Dissostichus; species Dissostichus eleginoides. The sequence continues at coordinate 9,631,524 of CM062270.1, read as the reverse complement.
GGAGATGACAGCTTTGTAAATACCGGAGTTAATAACTGGAACTTTTCACAGAGAGTGTGTTAAAAAAAGTGCGCTTACTTCAGTCAAACAGCAGTAAACATTCAGCTTGTCAAACAAGAGCGTATTGAGCAGGAAAAAAGGAGAGATGGAATGATGGAGCAACTGCGCTGTCGTGTGTGTGGGCTGGACCTGTATAGTTTAATTTACAGGTAAGGAGTGAGCAGAGGGTAGAGTGGTCCATTCTTGTTCTGTTTTCTGTGACTATCTTCCTCCTGAACACCCTCTCAGACTATCAGACTCAGACTAAGATAGTTGCGCGCGCTACTAAAGAGACGCGTTACCATGGAAACCAAACAATGGTGTAGCTGTATTGAAGTCCGAATGGAAACAGTAACATTTGGAGCTTTATGTTAGAATGAAACAGGTCGTGACTCACAAATCAGATTTAGTCAGAAATCGGGAGAAATGCGGGATAAATATGACCCCGGGAGGAAAACGGGAGTCTCCCGCTAAAATCGGGAGGGTTGGCAAGTATGTCACATACACACGCACTTTTTGCACCCCCCACTTCTGAAATGAATCCGGCGCCGCTGCTCTTGAACCCGCACAGTGCTTTGACAGCACTTCGGTTTATTCCACTCACGTGCGCGCGCCCACCTGCTGGCTCCTATACTGGAGTTTACAGCGGGGGCGGGGAGTGTGGGACAGTGTTCTTTCCTCTGGGGATGAGCAAGAAGCAGCCACGCTGCGATTACTCCGACCCCCCCCCCCCCCCCCCCCCCGGGACATCACACGGCAGGCAGCGGCGGCGGCGGCGGCCACAATTTAGACCAAGCTACTAATTCGGCCTTGCAAAATAATCGCTCTGATCTGGTGTGTTGGGCATCTCTAGCAATGAGCGAGATGCCCAACACACCCGTGTTTATTTGCAGCCGCCCTGTCACGCGGCAGCGGGGCAGAGCTCTGTTCAGCTCTCTGCCTGCTGCCCGCTGGGGCATAGGTTATAGAGCAGTGGTTCTCAACTGGTGGGTCGCGACCCAAAAGTGGGTCGTGGACCCGTTTCGAGTGGGTCGCAGATGTGTGAGTGAAGAAAAAAAATTGAAAAAAATAATTTTATTTTTTTTGGGAAAAAAGTCAAACTAATATGTTTAAGGCCCGATTTTCTAACGCTGTGCATGCAGTAGGCGTTGGACTGGAAGTACCGGAGACCATAAACGGTTTTGAAAACTTCTGTCACGTAGTGATCATCTTCTCAATAAAACATCTTTGCTGATGTTTTTTCGAGTCTTCTGGCCAATCAGAATCAAGATGGTTGCTGGAAGTCCCCAGGAGAATAGCTTTGCAGTAGAACAATTCTTTATACATCGGTATCGCAGCTGCCTTCATGTGACATCGTATTGACATTTTGCGATCCTGTTTTTGTAAATGTAGATATGTTGAAAAGCACTTGTTGGCCTGCAAGTTCCAGATCACTTGTTAGCAGTTCCTGATATATCCGCTCGGCTTTGGCCTTACCATCATGTGACTGTGCATATATCGTGGCAAGGTTTATTTTCCTCATAAGTGAGGAATGAGGGTAAAGAGCAATCACCTCCTGATGGAGACTGACTGCTCTGTCTAGCATGCTTTTCTTTCGGCGACTGTCACTGCAAAAGAGCCTCTTTTCATAGTAGCAGAGAGCAGCACGTCTCTTCAGATAACGCTCATCTGGATGCTTCTTCAGAGCCTCCTCTGCCAAATCAATGGACTCATCAACAGATGATATATTTTCTGTAAACCCATAGCAATAGTTTTAAACCACTGTAGCTGCTGACAGGACTTCTCAAAACCTTTGTGGCTAACTCATGTGCTCCATCTTCTATTCTTTCTCCTCTCATAGCACGTTGCCAAAGGTAGTGAGCAGCAAGGTACAAGTTCTCTGGATCCTGTTCTTGGGCAATTCTCATTTTCTCAAAGATGTCATCTTCCAGCCCTTTGCTGCTGTGCTTAGAAGCATATAATAACGCTAAGTCATGCCAGCTGTTCCACTCCACCATGTCCGGCTGCATCTCGATGGCTCTCTGGAAGTAATCTGCAACCAGTTTTATGTCGCCGTTGAACGTCATCAGCGAATAGGCTTTTTCAGCGTAGGTCTCCGGGTGGAGCTCCGTCTGGGATGGAGATGGGTATTTTTTATTCAGGGCGTCGACCTTTGACAGGTAGGCATCGCTCTCTGCTTGGTCTCCCAGGGAGTGGTGCAGCCAAGCCAGGTTCCCGTAGTTCACTACTAACCAGGGGCCCTCATCTGCGCTTCCTATACTGCAGAAAGCCTGTTTAGCCTTGTTGAAGAAACTTTCGGCGTCTCCACTGAAGCCCAGCCTGTACTGAATGAACCCCCGCAGGTTGTAGATGTGACCCAGCCATCTGTTTCCATTCTCAGTGCCAATGTCTAACAAGTTGTCCCTACAACTTAAAAGTAAACACCTGCTGAGGCCAAGATCCCAGGTGAAGTGGCACTGCAGGGCCTCCAGTCTGGACACCAGTGTTTGAGCAGCACTTATAAAAAATAACCAAGCTAAAAATAAATGTAAAACATCTTGAATAGTTTAATACAAAATGCCTCTGAAGTGTGCAACATTTGAATACACACTGTTAAACTAATGTAGAAGAAGGGAGAATGGAAGGAAGGAAGGAATGGACTAAAAAACACTGAATAGACGGATAGTAAATGATCCATTCCACTTAATCCCTGAAGATCATCATAAGTGAGGGTTAGAACGTAGAACGATTGGTAAGTGGGAGACTTGCCTTCGGGCTCAACTCCCCCTTCAAAAACACAACACATGCATTACTGCTGCTTCTGTTTCAATCTGCCTGTCAATCTCACACTCTACTTTACCCCTTGCCCATTAGCAAACATTTTTTTAATCCTTCACTACCTCACAACTCGGAGGGAGCATTCCACAGATTTCTGGCATAGACCCATGGCTTCAGACTTCAAGGTACTGACTCTCATCCTGACTGCTTCACACTCAGCTGCTAAGGGCCCAATGAATGCTGGACACCATGGTCTGCCAACAGAACCACATTTTCTCCAAATAGAAGAGGCACACTTATCAGGGACCTGGATTGGACAATCTCCTTTGGCAACTGAAATTTAAATTTGTGTTCATGGATATATTAAAGGTTATCAGGGAAAATCCCTGTGGAGGCCAGAACTCAGACAGAGAGAAAACAGACGCAGCTTTCACTTTGGGTTTAAGGTGATGACTGTTTGAGATGAGAGCTCATAACTATGTTTTGTTTCTTTCTTGTTCAGCAAGCAGGGACTAGAACTTTCCTTTTGTTGGGTAACCCAGAGTTGTAGAAGGACAATATCTGAACCTTGAGCCTTGAAACTTTAACCTCTAATAAAGTTAATTAAAAATAAATATAGAATAGAAAAGCTGTAGAAGGAAGAGAGGGTTTGGAAACATTTATATTCAGATTCATATATTCAGATTCATACTGCTAATACCCTTGAACTCAATAAAACATTCAATAAATCCTTATGATACTCATTATATATTCTCACAATGATATATAATTCAAAAGCAGATACTCACCTCATCATTCAGCTGTTTCCTCAAATCAGTAGTTCTGTAAATGTTGGGATAGTTTTGCTCTTGATGCTTTGGGTCAGCTGCTGTCAGATCATGACATGACTTTGGGTCAGATGCTTTGGGTCAGCTGCACATCGGTGATGTGCCACTCCTGCTTTGCTGTAAATAATGAGAGATGTTGTTGAGCATGCAAATTTAAATGTTCCCACTGCCAAAACGCAAATGCCAGAGGCGAGGCATTTGGCTAACAAATACTACGTTATTTTGGTCTTGTTGCACCTTCACTTGTTTTCCTTAGGAAGGAAACTAAAGCCAAATATCTAACTTGACTCCGCAAATGTTCTGTTTATATTTCCTCCAAATGTAACTCTAACTGTAACTTGATGCCATTATGGGTTAAATAATCAAACCAAAGATGCCACACTTTGAATGGCTGCAACCTTAAATGCAAGAATAAAATGTGACAAGCATGGAATCACGCCAGCACTTGGCTAAGGTTTTTTGCATTGTTAAAAAATTAACACAGATAAACCAATAACAGTTTAGATATCAAAGCTTGTCAAATTATGGTATGGAGTTTACAGCACACCAGTATGTGAAAATAATAGGTGAATGGATAGTAAATGCTAATATATACGACCAATAACATGAATATCATAAATAAAATGTATAAATGCAATGTTTCTGTAAGTTGTAAACGATATAAATAGTGCAAAGAAGTAACCATTGAATGAGTGGATATGTACTTAAGGTCAACATACTGTATGTATACAGGTCTATATACATAATTGTCATGATCTTAATTTGTATTCCCTGTTTTATTATTAAATGTATTTTGTCCTCGTGTCTTGTCTTGTTTTACTTCCTGTCTCTGTTTTCCCTCCCGTAACTAAGTAGGCCTACATTTACTCAAGTACTGTACTAAGGTAACATTTTGAGGTACTTGTACTTTACTTAGTTGAGTGTTTTCATTTTTA